>BOPP01000070.1:1893613-1928833 GCA_017312745.1 Gryllus bimaculatus | reverse complement strand
GGGGCGAGGGGGGGGGAGAGCGGGGAGGCTTTTTCCCGCCTCTGAGCGCGCATTTGGCGAGTTGGGCCCTCGCCCGTATGCGAACTGCTCGCCGTGCCGATGCCCCTCCTCCCCCCGGCGTTAATGTCATGTCCCGAGGTTATCGACCCGGTGGTTCACTGGGTTAAGGTACCATATCTAACTCGTGGTTTCCTGGTGCGATTTCGCAGCACACGATGTAGTGCGTGTTATGGGCTGTTGGTTCAATTAATGTAGATGATATTGGACATTTTGTACCACAGCATTTCGTTAATAAATTTCACTCGTTATCGCTTTCATCTTGGGACCTAAAGAGAAAACCTTATTTCACCAAGATTATTATAGTGGAAAATGAAACGTGCTCAGAGCACATAAGCTGTTGGGTTTATTTACCGTTTTATGAAAAAACAAACCCACTGATAGCTTTCAGAAATATGTTGCCCCGTATTCAAAATAGAATAAATGAAGCTCGTCATGTTTATGACACAATTGATTTGGTGTTTTGTGATCCAGTACTGTAATAAAAGCACAAAAGATTTCCAGTTAGTAGAAATCTATTCTTGCTGTTTCCAACTTTTTCTGTAGTAATGAGCGCGACGCTAATTTGCATTCACACAAAAGAACAGTAATCATTCTCGTTTAAAGCATAGCACAAAGTAAGAGGAACTGTTTGGGTCATGACCTTCGCGAAGCCAAGTTCGGCCTCCAGCTGTTGGAAACAAAGAGTTCAATGACCTGCCGGAAGAAAGGCTCGTAAGCTGAAGCCGATTCCACGTTGAATTGTACAGGAAAGTAAATTTGGGATATATAAGGGAATAAATACTTTTTAAAGTTTCTTTCGAGTTTAAATTTGAACACACTAAAACAAAACTTGATCATCTCAGTATTTAAATAAACAAAATATGTGATTTACTTGTGTGAGATCAACTGATGCGTTGTCATTTTCTGGATATTGCTTGAGTCCCAAATATGTGTGATTTATTTTGGAATTGGGAATGCTGTGCGCATCCGTTTTAATTTGCATACTAATATTTTTACTGTAAATATTTTCAAAGTGCATTTCAATTCCCAAATCACATTTGCAGAATTGAATATTTTTCTTCATATTTAATGTTCAATGATGGAATAGTATTGCTAAAAAAAATTCCTTGAATATTCACAGCTGATATAAAATGTATTGCAATCTATAGTGCTATCAGTCATAGCTGGCCGTCCCAATATAAATGGATTCACTGAAAAAACGCAATGACATGACATGGTAAATAATTCATTCTTCGCGATGTATTGAATCCTTCGATTTACTTCAGCACGGCCTCTGCGCTTGACACCATTTTTTTAATATATCTTGAACAGGAAGTTTGTATACTCTAAACGATCTAAAGCTTTTGTCATTCCTGAAAAAGGTGACTCTTGATGTTTAGAAAGGAATATCTCGAAGTCTAAAAAGCAGTGATACATGGTGAAAGTTTCATTGCTGTTTGTGAAATTTTTCGGCCAAATGAAATATCGTTTTTCTGACATTTCTGAAGTATGGAAGATGAATCTTACATCGAGAGAAACGCGCAGCTTTCTCCGAACTTCGTAAAGAACAATACCTATTTCTTTACTCTTCATCGATAGTATAGCATACAGTTGGCAAGTCATCTATGTAAGTTACTGCTATCAATGTTTTACCGATTTTTCCAAAAAAATAGGCTCATTTAAAAATAAGATATTTTATGTCATGAATTTTTCTGAAACGAGGAAACCATTACAAAAAAATCACTGATACCTCACACAAAGAGATCAACTTAGATATTGGCGTCCTCATTATATCGAGTTCGTAAATTTCTGATTTACTTTTGATTCATTTACTGACTTGTGGAAAACGTAAAATTTGAATCGTAAATAACTCGATTTTTTAATTAATATAAATAATATAATTAGTATCTACGACGGATACATTTCTTATTTTTTATAACTCTAATAAATCAAACCAGTTTAATACCATTCTCTCCGAAACAAGATTAAAATATTTTTGTCGTTGTTACTTACAATATATCATCTATTACATATTATCGTGTGTCGGGAGTAGCTGCAAAATCAGCAAAATGCTTTTAGTGATATATCTATTGCTACCACTACCACTACTACCACTACCACCACTACTACTACTACTACTACTACTACTACTACTACTACTACTATAATAATAATAGTATTAATAATAGTAATAATAATAATAGTAATAATAATAATAATAATAATAATAATAATAATAATAATAATAATAATAATAATAATAATACAGTATATATTATACGAAATTATATCAATGAAGGAAATAAATAAATTAACGAAATAGATGCTTGCCCACATTATCCATAATTTAAATTGATTCTCGAGTTACCGACGAGTGAAGAGTACATTAACATCTGCTCCACGAGCTCGCAAAGCAGGAAAGTTTGAAAACGAATGCGCCCTCAGCTGGCACATTCACTGCCTGTCCTCCAGCGGTGCCCGAACGCCTCGGGGCGTTGAGAGCAGCGGCGAGAGAATCCATCCCCATTTGTCCCCGAGCACAGGGCACGTTCCCATGGCCACAGCCACCTCGCCAGGTTGGCCTTTTCCTAACTAATGTGCCAACAGGCTGCACACCACAACCTGTCGGTACGCCTCCGGGTGACCGAACGACCAGTGGCACCCATCTTAGTTCGTAACCGCGAGCGGTGTCGCCACCGCTCCGGCCGCCGCCGCCGTCACCGTCGTCGTTGTCGTCGTCGCCGCCGTGGCGACGCCGTCGCTGACGCCGTGCGCGTGGCCGTCGCCGTCGCCGTCGTCGTCGCCGTCGTCGTCGGCCGTCGTCGCCGGTCGTCGCCGGCCGTCGTCGCCGCCGTTGCCGCCGCGCGTCGCCGTCGCTGACGCCTTCGGCTGTCGCGCGTCGCCGTCGCGCGCGTCGTCGCCGCCGTCTCCGTCATCGCGCCGTCGCCAGTAGTCGTCGTCGTCGTCGCCGTCGTCGCTGTTGCTGTTGCCGTTGCCGCCGGTGCCGCCAGTGTGGTTGTCGTCACCGCCGCTTGCCGTCGCCGTCGTCGCCGCCGTCGCCGCCGGCCGCCGCCGTCGCCGCCGTCGCCGCGTCGCCGTCGTCGCGCCGTCGCCGCCGTCCGCCGCCGTCGCCGCCGCCGTCCGCCGCCGTCGCCGCCCGGTCGCCGCCAGTCGTCGTCGTCAGTCGTCGCCGTCACCGTCGCCACCGCTCTCACCACTGCCGAGCCAGCGCGAACCGCCTCGTCTAGTACGAGAGCACCGAACTCGGTAGCCCCTCTCGTAATTCACTGAAAATGAACGCCCAGCACCCGGACCGCATTACCCGGCAGTTGGGGACGCCCCCTCTTTTGACCAATTTTTTGTGCGTTTTATTCTCTTCTCTTTTTCTCCTCCCGTCGTCCCGTCGACTTTTCCTCGACGCTTTCTTCTCTTCGCCGACCCGACGCGTCGTCGAAAAGTGTGTGGTGGAAGCGCGTATGGGCGGCATCGGGTTGCGGTCGCGCAAAATATATATATACAGGGTGTTGCAGAAAAGTCTGCGTCTGTTCGACCACATAATGCTCATGAACGCTGCAGATGAATGCTTTTTTTAACATCCCCCAGAGAGTTGAATAGCTGCTGATCTGTTGCAGTCTGCATTTATAGATCTAACATTTCCACTTCCAGAGTGATTTTTTTCCCCTGCATTCTTTACGGCCGACAGAGGAAATTCTCTCTTGTTCGCCAATACTTAACCCGTACTTAGTGTCACCCACAAAGAGTTTTCATTGAATGAGCAGTGAATAGTGAAACCGTATGTATTTTATTTCATTTTATCTCATGCTGCATTCGTATTTCTGAAAGTATTTTTAGGAAAGAAAGAACACAATGTTATTCAGTACATTCTGTTAAAATAATATCACAGACGTGTGGAAATTAAAAATACCATTGAAAGAAGACTGCATAGTTCATTTACATGGTACATTACTGTATTATCTGTCCGTTTTCTAAAACAAATATCTCGTGGAAGTTCACACAGGAATTTTGAGAATTCAAAAATAGAATGTGACTGAAACTGACAACTACCGATTCTAAAATAGCACTACTGTTCTCCTAGAGTGAAACTAGAGATAAAAATATATTACACTCATATCCAACGCACAACTAGAGAACTACATACTAGAGATGAATACCTTGAGATAATTTCAATGTCAGTTATTCCACGATCTCGACTGAATATACAAATATAAGAGTAGAGACAGAGCTATCAATCATGGTGAACTATCCACACACTTTGCCTTTGAGGTCCTAAATCCTTACTCGCTCTCTTCAATATGTAGTTAAATTATGATTAAAGACATTGTATCGAGCGTAACAGAAATTTGTATATTACTAATTGCAAATGCACGCAGAAATTGAAAGAAAACTAAGTTATATCCAGCTAAGTAAGTTATTGTTACAGTAGTAAGTTACAGTAGGTCTACGTTACGTCTTCTTGTTTCTTTTGATACTGAGGCACTTGGAAAAACACAAAAACAATGAGACAGTTTCGATAGAGATTGTGCACATATTTCATAGTTATTCCGCCATTTTTCATCGTGCATATTGCGACAGTTTTCTCGAACTCAGTACGTCACTGCTTACGACACATTTGAGATCATGCGACGAGGAAGAAAGAAGCTTCAGTATTTCGTGCGCCGTTGCATAACAGTGAATTTTTGCTGGTTCGGGACCCCATTTTCCACACATTTAAGAAAAGCGTTTTGTGTTACTTCAGACTAACAGTTTATATTACTAATTTCTAATGCGTGCACAAATGGAAAGAAAAGAGCAGAGGCCGGCCACGTTAAAGGTGTCTACGGTTGCGTTAGATCTTGCGAAAAATACAAAGCAAGGAAACAATTTCCACTTTGAAAAATGCAAATATTTTATTGTGTTATTTCACCTATTCTCATTCTGCATCCATTTTATGTAGATTTGTTCAGTAGCATGTTTGCTTCTTCATGCGACCAGTGCTTTAAAATGATTAAAGAACGCAAGCATTATGGCCATACCTTGGCACGTACGGGTGACCTCATGGGTAGATGACTACGAACTTTTGTTATGATTGATGATGGGTAAATGGTGAAATGGAAATTCGCCTTGTCTACCACAAATTGCATATGGATGGACTAGGATATCAACTAAGGTCCCAGCGGGTGAAGGTGAGCGGTTTTTCGACCAGAGCATGGATCAGCACAGCAGATAGAACTGCGGACATATTTTTTGGATATCATTATTGTTTATTCATAGACATCTTGTTACAGAGGACGCTGCAAGTGGCAGCGTGGTAAAGAGACGGAGACATCCACGATTTGCCTATATCCAACATTTCTCATCCTAACAGTCGCTAGAAGGTTTATTACACATGGGTATTTGGCCATATTTGGGTACTTTTTAACCTCAGATTGGTCTTGATTTACTTTGATTATTATAATTTTAAAGAGAATACATGACTAAGAAAATTAACTAAAATACTATGCTAATAAATTGACAAAATGAATAACCGAAATAAACTAAAATATAATACATCAGTGGAAAACTGACTCTAACTACAGAATTTAATAACATAACAGGTAACAAGAACTGCGGACAGTATGGATGGTGATTCGATTCCGGGGCTCAGCACGCTGCGCCGTGACGACGACGAAGACGGTGAAGGGTGGCGGCGCCGCGGGCGGCGTCGGGGGCGTCAGCGGCGGCGGCGGCGCGAGGCGACTCCCCGAAAGAAGCAGCACAAGAACCCGCTGGCACCGCAGCTGCCGAGGCACGCGGCGGCACGCGGCGCTGCGCGGCGGGGAGGGGCGAGGCACGGGCGAGGCGGGGAAGGGTGAGGTGGGGTGGGGCACGACTTACAGCGTCCAGCCGGCCGGCCAGACACCGGGCCTGCCGCCACCGCCCTCGCCGCCGCCGCCCCCGACGCCGCCACTCTTCGTAAAAATAGGCCCGCCTTCTTTACAAGAAGGCGCTGCCCCTCCTCCAACCCACCGCATTAAAAATGTGTTATTAGAAATCATTTTCGCATCGGGTATGACTTCACGTGAGACGCGGCGTCGCACCCGTCACGCGACGGTGATTGGGGGCTGAGATTTGACAACTATTACGTTGTGAGGGGCCTTTGCATCTTGAGTAGCCCGGCCCGTCGAAGAAAAAACGGACTCGTAAAGTCCCGAGGACCTCTGGTGAAATGTAATTAAAAGGAGTCAAAGCGGAGATTTTAAAAATAGTTGAAAGTCGTGCATGCGCTTTTTTGCGCTCGGGGGACTTTAAGGGGTCGCGGGCCGGGGAGACATCGAGCGCGGAGGCAGGAGGGTGAGAGGATGGGAGGGCGCGCAGGCAAGAGGGCGGAGCAGGCAGTTGGAGAGGGGGAGTGACGGGGTGGGAAGGCAAGAGGAAGGGAGGGCGTGGAGTTGAGGGGGAGGGCGCGGAGGCCACGGAAGAGGGAAAGGTGGGGGAGGCGGGATGTCGCGGAGTGAGGAGGATGCCGGGGTGGCGAGAGGACGCGACGGTGCGGAGGCAGGAGTTCGGAATGGCCAGAGGAGGGCCGGAGGAGGGCTGGAGGAGGGTCGGAGGCGTGCGCGTGTGCGTTAGCGCCCAGCTGTCCCTGCGCCGCGTGACGCGCGCCGGCGGGCGTGGCCAGGGCACGCGCGTGCCCGGCCCAACGTCACACTCGGCGCTGCCTGCCGCAGCCGCACGAGACGCTGATGCTGACGTCCCCACTTAGCCTTTGCTGCAGCCTCCTGCCGCGACCCTCCGCTGCACGCCACCACGACCCGCAGTGCTCTCGTCCTTTCCTACTTCGACTCGCTGATCGGGCCGTTCACGAATACAGTTATGACTTTCTGAAATCTAATATGTCTTCATGATTAGCCCTATGCATATCCCAAAATATAATCGACGAATTTCTTAAACATTTATTTGGACTTTACACTCTTTGGGCAGTGAATGTATGTGTCGTCACTTCTGGTAACTGCTAGTAATGATCTCGACGCGAGGGTTGTTGGACCCTCTACGCAAGCGAGGAAGGGTGCATGTGAGTTTGTATGTTCTGTATCTTTCTTTCTAGGAGGCTGAATCCTAGAGTGTTTTGCCATTACCTTACACATAATGGACGACGGTTGAAGGGAGACATACGCAGTAACTGATGGTGAGAATGAAATGGAATGTTAATTACATTTGAGATACACGGTGCTGTAAGATGCCGCACATGCGACAAATGGCAAAATACTGAAAATAGTAATATCTTCCAAGGGACATAGGCAGTCTATCGCAGACGTCGACCACGCGTACGTGTTCTAAGGTCTGGGTCAGACTGGCACGTTATTGGTTATTCCAGATCAACAGTTACTTTATTTCATAAACAAGACTTGCATCTAACCTCTAGATTTTTTGTCAAATGCTCCGCACGGGAGAAAAACGGCATTCGCGTCATTGTTACTAATGAGCAAATGACATTCTATCCACAGAACGTGTCTGAGAGCAAACCTGTCCTCCAAAAAAATTATCGTTCACGTTAAATTATTCCAATGCCAATGTTAATAAGATATGTTCGACTTATTGTTTGAATATAAAATAAGAGAAAAGAAATACATTATCTTAACACGAATTTTCATCACTAGCAGACATAAGCTTCATTATTTGCTAGTTTCAAGCCAGTGGAATGCCATTCCATTCTTATATTTCAAATTTTGTGTGCGAAGTAGCCACTTCTGATGCATATATTCTACAACCTACAATTATAATAAAATAAAATTTCCTGACGTTTCGGAGATATTTTCTAAAGCATAAACCTGCCTTTTCAAAAAGTGTCAACTATTTCATGATATTTCTAGTGATATACTGAGCTTGGCTCGTGTTTCGGCCCCCTGCACAACAACGTATTGGACGCACTAAAATGAGTATGAAACTCAAACGATTAAATAAGGTTACTTATTCAATGTATAAAAACTATAGGAAAATTGTTATTACAAAGAGGGAAAAGTTCAAATGCTGAATTTTGAAAATACTGACTTCTGTTGCCAATGTGAAGGTGTTCTGCAAGAATAAATGTTAATGAATTTGTCAGAATTTATTTCCGTAAAATTAACAAAGAAAAATATTCATTTTGACATTGATTTATAACTCCACACTCTCACGTACTTAGTGTGTTAACTTACTACAGGGATTCTGAGAATCAATCCCACCACTGGGTCAACCAGTTCAATTTGTGAATTCTATAAGCCAATTAGTTTTTATGCTTTGTGACGCTACATAAGATTATACATAAGGTTTATGTATATGGAATACATGGGAACGCGTACTCTGATTTCAAATTTTACCAGAGCAACTCATGATCTGAACCGTACGAACAAAAAAAAAACTTCGAAGACGCCTATTCAAAGCCGAGAATCAATTCATCGCATTGATTCATTTTCTCAGACCGAATTAATCGACGAATTCTAACAAGCCTTCGGTAACATAATCGCAGTACCCCATTACCGGTTCTAGGAGTTTACTCTTGTTTCATACCAGGCAGGTTTTTGCTAAGCGCGCATTTCCGCCGATGCAAAACGAAAACGAATCCACGCATTCCCCACACTGCACTCCGAGTTTCATCAGGTCATCTCGGCAGGCCCGCCGTTAGACTCTCCTACTGCCAGGCTCCAACCCGCAACCGCTCAATTCGCCAAGGCACATAGCGGCAGCGTCTCCGCGGCGGGCCGATCGCGTTTTTGCGCAGGGCTTCGCCGAATTCGTGGGATCGGCGTGTAATTGGCGGCCGCGTATCGGCGGGAGGGGACGGCGGAGGTGGCTCAGGGCACCAGCTGATGTCACTGCAATACCTCTGACCGGGAGGTGCGGGAGTCCGAGTCTCGACGATGGCAAGATTTTCGAGAGAGGCTACATAGCCGGGCAGAATTCAACCATTGTTTGGAGGAGAATTCTAGCGGCCGGCTGCTCTGATCGGCTGTTTTCCTCGGTTTCGCCGATCAATGCCCGATCAGGCCATTCGCCGGTTCAGGCGAACGCCGGTGCAGTACCCTAACAAACTGGGCACACACCGCTCGCGATCATTCCTTTCTCTTTCTTGTCATATCCTTCTTACCCTTTACACCACACATGTTTACACCATTACTCTACACATGGCAAGAGACCAGTAGGGAGCGTAGAGCTTATCCCGGCTGTGGTGGTCAACAACTGGTCGAAGATACCTGAATGGGAAAAACCACCGATATAACCATACAGCGAGGGAAGAACACCGCCACCTCCCATGATACAACATGCACAACACTTACGGGGCTAATGGCCACAGAAGTTGATGCGCCAGCAAACACGAAATAAATCGGCGGGAGGGGAGGCGACGCGGCCGTCCTCATGACGAAGCCCCGACAGCCCCTGACACACGCCAAGTCTCTCAAACCATGACGAACTGCCCACACTACAGGAGAACCTCTATAATCTGCCCTGAGCGAATCTGTCGCTCCGGTTGATCCATCCCCCTTGCATGAACCGACATCATCCCCTGTCAGCCTTAATTTACGTGTCATTGTTGACAGCCATTTGTATTTTTGCTGTTCTGTATCAGACACCGTAGCCAACGACACTTTTGATGCTACTCTCCATTACATGGAATAAAACGGAAGTCCTCTACACAAACTTATGGGTCAAGAAATAGAAGAAGAATGCAGCTTATTTTAGCCTGTCGCCTTTCAAACAGACAAACACACATTTTTTAATTTAAAAATTGTTTCTTTATTTAATTTTATTAGTTCCTGTAGTTGATTTTAGAGTGTCTTATTTGTTTACAATAAATATTTTCAATAAAACTTCAACATAATTTTTTATTTTCTCCTAATACTCCGACTATTTTACTTTACGACCGCACTCCCAGCTGACGTATTAGCGAGGTTTTACTGTAAATAATAATTTATAATAAGCCTTTTCTTAAAAGGCTTCATTAGCTAGTGCTGAAAATACGTCACCTTCAGGATTTAAATCCTAGGACCTCCTGGATTTCAGTTTTCAAAGATAGTGCAGCGGCGACGGTGAAATCTGGAAATGTAGTGACATTTATAGAAACAAATGCAGTTATCACAAGTAAGCTTACGCGTTTTAAAATCTGTTATGTATTTTTTCTAAATTTTCATCGATGCTTTATCTTTCTGCAATTATATTAATTTAGAGTTTTCAAAAAACGTATGATGAGAATATTATCTCTTTTATTCAGTAAGACGAGGGGGCGATGACGCCCGGTGTTCCACCTCTTTCACGAACACAATGCCGCCACTCGCAGCAACATGTAATTATGCAATATATAAAATCGTTTTTGCTTCATTACTTCCCAAAATGGGCCATTAAGCAAGCTACTTTAATTTAGCAAACTGCAAAATTTCCCAAGAGCGAATTTTTATTTTCATCTTCTAGATCGGTGATTCTTAAATTCAAGAATTGGGCGCGGTAGCAGTTGCTCAAAAGTTACTCGCTTTTCCCTACACCAGAGGCGATTTCGCCGAGAGTCATTCGTCTCCCAGACACTCTTTGGGGCTGACGCAACAGGCAGCGGGTCACGTCGCTGACACACTCATAAGCGCAGGGCCAGGGAACGACAACGCGCCCGCCCACTTGAATGCACTGGTAATGAATGAAATAGTTTTAAAAATTCGAATCCATTAACACATCTCCGAATTTATTAGGACAATCAATACTTATTTATTATTATTATTATTATTATTATGATTATTATTATTATTATTATTATTATTATTATTATTATTATTATTATTATTAAAACTCATTCCCTTGAAGTGTCACACATTACCATATTTTTCAGAGGAAAGCTTATTTAATAATTGAAAACTCTATGGTGCACTTCATGAAAAGCATTTGCACCATCGTAGCACGTTAATGACGCCACCGGTGGGGCTAATGCTTCGAGCTTATTTTCAGAAGCTCCACCCGAGGCCCGCCACAGGCGACCCACAGCCGCTAGGACACCGACTGGAGGAATATCGCGCCCCTCGCACAGGCGGTACGGCAAGACACATATCGAGGAGACATATTGCTTAGGATTAGAATTTGAAAATCACACTTGACAGTGCGGACACGACGCTACTTGATCCAATAACACGCGAGGAACGATCTCACGAAGGCGTATACGGCGTATAAGTTAAACATATGTTGGTCGAATGTGTCATATTACTGATTTTGTAAAATGTCGCAGGCTACACTCAGCTCATGCTGCACTACAATTTTATTAGTTTTAATGATTGTTCGAAAATAGTTTTGCTTGAAAATTTCGTGACAAGTTAAAATTAATATTTACTGAAACATTTTAGCGCCTGGGTTATGAATAATGTAATATACACAGTGAATCAGATGAAGGAAGGAAGAAGTAGACGTTGGAAACTATGATGGAAACACAAGATAATGGTGATCATTTGGCGATGAATGGAACAGCGGACAATGATTTATAACTACATAAAGTACATATGTATTTTATATATGAGAATATATAGTTCATGGTAGTGAATGTGTGGTAGTCCATGATAGATATAACGGAAACACGACGTTGAGGGCAATATTACAGTGACAACATCTCAACAGTGTAGGACGACGGTGAGGCAATACATAACGGCAACAGTGTGGCCATCAGCGAAGTCCATTGCATCTAACACCGGTCGGACAATTGACCACCATCTGTGTTTTCTTCCTTTTGTTTTTTCCGCGTTTAGCATTGCTCCGCGTATATCATCCTTGCTTATCGTCTATCTGCCTTTTTCGCTCTGCCTCACTGGACTTCCATGATAATTTCTGTTGTCCACCCAAGTGTTTTTGGCTGTGAAAACAAGAGCAAGACAGGCTAAAATTAGGCGGTTAATTCGTGTTCGCTGATGTCCTCTGTTATTACCTCGGGGTTGGCGGAGACTCGCGTGAGTGTCTGGGACAGAGCTCACCAGGAACGGCGGCGGCAGCGCCGGAGGTGGCGGTGACAGTGGAAGCAGTCGGCGACGGCGATAGCGGAGCGATAGTGATGGACGTAAAGGACACGATGCCCGAGACGGTCCTGGTCGCACTGAAGATGACAATGGTAACGCTCAGGGTGATGATGGCGTTCATTAACGTTGGCGATGGAAGTTTCAGCGGCGTTAAGATTGGTTAGGGTGACGGCAGTAGTAAAAGACATGGTCAAAGTGACTGTGATCGTTATCGTGATAATAACGGCTGCAGCAGCATTGTCAGTAACGGGGACAGTGCTCACGATTGTAAAAGTGAGAGTGAGAATGATAACGACAAAGATATTTATGACGATGATAATCACGACTGTGCACAACGGTAACAAGGATGGTGACAGTGACAGGGCAATGACAAACACGAAGGCCGCGGTGATGCATTGATAATGGTCGTGCCTGCAATTGCAGAAGGACTCTTGTGGCGACAACCACGCGTTGAAAATTGCGTGTTATAAACAACGTCGATCATGGATGGTAAACACAAAGCGACAAAGAGATGGAAACATGGGAATAGAATGGCACTATTACTGACAAGCAAAATCTATTGTTTTATTCTCTGGCCTGATTATCCACTTACCTGAACACCGGCTTTTGCCGCAACTCAATATTGAAGAAAAGACGATTTTTACTCGTGTCTCTACAGTATTTCGAGATCAGTGCTTCTAAGACCCTAGTACCAACGATTAGAATTAATTCGCTGTCTCTCTTTACGGGGCCTCATTTCCTATCCTCCGCATCCACAGATTCCGTTCTCACAGCCTCCGTCACTACGACCTCCGTCCCCACCGCCTCCGTCCCCACCGCCTCCGTCCCACCGCCTCCGTCCCCAGCGCCTCCGTCCCCAGCGCCTCCGTCCCCAGCGCCTCCGTCCCCAGCGCCTCCGTCCCCAAGCGCCTCCGTCCCAGCGCCTCCGTCCCCAGCCGCCCGTCCGCCTCCGTGCGCCCGTCCAGCGCCTGCCGTCCCCAGCCCTCCGTCCCAGCGCCTCCGTCCCCAGCGCCTCGTCCCCACCGCCTCCGTCCCCACCGCCTCCGTCCCTAGCGCCTCCGTACCCTACCGCCTCCGTCCCCAGCGCCTCGTCCCAGCGCCTCCGGTCCCACAGCCTCCGTCCCCACAGCCCTCCGTCCCCACAGCCTGCCGTCCCCACAGCCTCCGTCCCCACAGCCCCCGTCCCCACAGCCTCCGTCCCCCACAGCCTCCGTCCCACAGCGCTCCGTCCCCACAGCCTCCGTCCACACAGCCTCCCGTCCCCACAGCCTCCGTCGCCCACACAAACTGCTTCGCAAACTCCGTTTTACATTTTCACCATCTTCAGCAATTTCTATTCAGAATTGTATTCTCTTATTTTCACTCCTTTTAATTTAGAGCACTTTTCCTTGTGTCCTTTTCAACTTCTTCGACTCTGAGATTGTTGATTTCCATTCCTTAGCACCATTCTCGTCCTCTGCACTCTCCATTTCCCATCGCTTCCATATTCACTTGTGGCGCACGCACCCTGCCTTCGCGTCTCATCCCCGTAGCTCTTCGTCCGTGACTGCTCGCTCCTTCGTCTCCGCCGCCGCAGCCTCCTGTCTGCGAGGAAAACGGCCTGCCAACCCGCCCAACAGTCGAACAATGAACCCGCCCGCACACAAAACGCCGCCTACTGCCAAACTGCTTTTTCCTACCTTGCTCCCACTTTCCAATTTTTGAATTCTTTCTCAGTTTCGTTTTACTCGCCCTCGGATTCGTTTCAATCTCGATTTTATTAATATCGGTTTTCGTGCTGGAGCGGCCAACCGTATCACATACGGCGACAGTTGCCGTTTTTGCCGCCGCTGTGGTAATGGAGCCCAAATATTTCCTAATATTAACCGCCCTCGCGCCTGCCCCGCCCGCCCACTTCCGCCCTCACCCCCCCCCCTTGCTGCCTCCCCGCTGCCATGCGCCTTCCACGCGTTTATGGTTCACTTTCATGCGAAGACGTAATCCGATAACTCCCCATGCACAAACACCCACCACGCCTGTTTGAGAGGAAGTTCATTTAGCTGTGTGGTCGCTGCAAGTGCAACACGGTAAGAATGCTGGAGAGCAGTCGTACTACTATTTGGAATAATAACAGCAATAGAAGTTTATCCAATTAGTTTATATTATTAAGTTTAATTGCATGAGTTCATATTTTGAAAACGAGCGACATCAGGAGTATTTTTTGTATAACAGCATTGTAAATAATGCGATTTTCTAATTTAAAAAAATACAAACTATGTTCTTTTTAAAAATGGTTTACTTTTGAGCGCTCTGGTTTATACATTTATTTTTATTTATCTTCCCCTATTTATTTCCCTACGTTACTGAACACATTACTCAGGACGTACAATGAATACAAAGTTCCGTTTTTCTATCGTCGCTGTCTTGCCGACACCAAACACATATCGCATCTGACTCTAGTACTTAATTTTCCCTTTCTCGACATTCATGTCGTTGACTTTATTCTCTTTCACGCTTTGTTCATATGCATCTTTGAATTTTCTTTTAATCTGAGTCATTTGTCGTTGATGTTGTTCCATGGCCTTCTGCATTACTGTGTTAAATTCTCCTTATTCGCTCCCCCTTATGGGTAGAATTGTGCATCTTCTTAGCTGACATTCTTAGTGCAAGGTTTTCGAGAGATTCACCCAGAACATCTGGTAAAGGGAGTTGATAATTATACTGGGCTTAGAAAATATTTTTTGTTATTCGTAAACAATTATGCGAGGTGCCTATAACGCATCGTATGTAGAAGTTTCATTTCTATAAAAAGCATTAAAACACCTAAGGCATCAACAATGGTTCAGGCTTGGATATGGAATAAGCTTCACAAAAATAGATGCGATTTACATACCTACAAAACTTTTTTAGAATCGCTGAGCATACAAGATCACGATGGGCACTTGTAAAGAAAGAGTAGATTTTATCCATAAACCTCGAGACATTTACTTATTGTAAAACACCAAACCAAAGAAAAATAAGAAAATAGTGTATACACTCTGTGTATTACAGTTCTAAGAGATGGAATCTCGCACACAACTCATCCAAACAACAAAAATATCAGAGAGGAAATTTGGTTTTCAGGTAAATGGCTTGGGTTGAGGCATGCAACTGAAATCAATAAATATTCATTCATTTCAATATATATAATCGATTTTACAGAATTACCTCACAAAAAGCTTTAACTTCAATCGCATCTGCCGCCTCAACCGAATGCTTGAGCGACAGCAGCCGGTCCCAGGAGCTCCCCGCCGCGAATTTTGAACCCGGAAAACTAATTTATGCGCTCCTTTAGCGTGGCGCGCATAAAAACGGGTGGCATTCTTTTATGAAACGCCTCCGGGAAACACACACTCACTCATTTCGAAGTCTCGCCCGCAAACACACGATCGAGCGTTTCTTCTTGATTCGGGAGGTCGTTTAAGCGTGGGCGCATCCGCCTTTTTCTGGCTGCCCGGGGACGGCGGGCGCAAAAAGGACCGCTCGTTAGCAAGTTCACGTGAGGGTGTTCGCTCAGCGGGGCGCTCCCCGGCATCCGATTGACTCGGACCAATAAGAAGTGGGCGACACTGGCAGTTAACGCACGATAGGAAATTTGTGTCATCTCGATGGCGTTTTACACAAAAAAACGGCCGAGCAACACGAAAAAGTTTCGTTTGGCGTTGAGCGTTGAAGAAAGCTCCTCGATTATGGTAGAAAACGCAGAAGAGAAAGTGTGCCGGTTATGGCTACTTTTAGTGACAATATCTGCAAACATATGTTTTGTGCAAGAAGAGTTACTGGCTAAAATTGGTTTCTGTGAAAACAAAAATTAATAATGAAAGTAAAATTGATGCACCTGAAAATGTATTTAGCATTCAATTTACCTCAGTTACTGAAAATATTATTTCGAGTAGAAGTTGTTTGAATATTAAAAATGAAAACTTATTTTCTTGATTTTGACATACATACGTAGTATTTGCTTTCACAATCCACATACTCCAAATACAAGCAAATATTTTTCCTCTCTTACAAATAGTAATAAGAATGCATGGTAACAAATAACTTGCTAAACACATTCTATTCCAGAAAACGTCCGAAGATTAAAAACGTAAAAATACATTTTAAATACAATTTAAAAATTCAAAATGTTAATTAAAAATGTTGAATGTGTCATATTTCATTCTATATTACAAAAAATATAAATAAATGCTTCTCTGCTGCCAGTGAAAGCGTATTTTAAGTTACATGATTTCTTTCTTATTCCTTCAGGCCATTGTCATTCTATTTTTCTCGAAGTAGAAACAGTTCAACTGTATTAAGGAACAGCCGAAGAATAGAAGAGACCAAAAGGAATGTTGAAACGGAATTCAGAAAAAGAAATATTTCTCACAACGAAACCATTCTGTTGACCACACAATGTGAAGGAAGAGGAAAGGTGGTGATTTATTCGGAGAAACGACGGTCACTTCTAAAAGTTTCACGTGGTAAAAAAAACAACAATGTCTCATTTTGTGTCATACCTAGTATATCAATAACATCTTTCTTTAAATATCACCAGGGAAAATTTCAGTGAAAAGATATGTATGAATTACGTTATTCAGTGAATCTTTTTGAAATATTTTATGTATTAAAAATTTGGCAATGATCTTGACCTCCAAGTTAAGATGTACGATTTTAATATATCTATAGAACAATCGAGTTAACTCCTCATGCATCCTCGTATATATATNNNNATATATATATATATATATATATATATATTCTGCGAATATGTTAACACATCCGCTCCTGTCCCAGCCACAGGCAGCCATAGCAGCAAGATCTTTGTGCCCGTATCGTGAAGAGTGCCTACAACGTGACAATACCGTAAATGCATGATGATTCAATCCCTGAAAATAACACAAAACCTAGTATTGAATACATTTACAACGGTCTTTGGGCGAAAAGATGTATTGCAAACTACTTACGGAAAATTTGAAACTAAAAAATAACTTAGTTAATAATTATTTCTGATTTTAGGAAGTCAACAACAAAAAATGGGGGTTAAAGCGAATGTAGGGTTCATCTAATTCACCTGATCAGTGCATGTGGGTGAAACACAAAACATGTGGATAAAAAAGTGAAAACAAAAACCATTATTCACCTAACACCATCTTGAATTTTGATCTATCGCAAGTATGAAATATATCTAAAAGTTATTGCAACCGAAGAATAAAAGCAAATGAATGAAGATACAACTGAAGATGGAGCAACGGTGAAATGAGAGGGAAAGGAAAGCACCTCGAAAAAACTTGAGGATTGCTGCTTTTGACGTCGCTTTTCCAGAATACTGTTGTCACTCAAAAATAGCAAAAAATCAGATTCATTCATTCATTTATTTTAAATTGAATAAATTTTGACCTCCAACATTATATCAATTGCCGCTTCATGGCAGATGCATAACTTTTTTTTCACTAAAAAAATCAATGTTTTAGAAAATCCAGTTTAATACATAAAAAACAAGATATAAAACATTTTTTGAAATACCTTGGAAGCTGGCTGATATTACTTATTGCCGATTAATCGGAAGCAAATAAAATTGAAGGGAATTTAAAACGAGCTCTCCTGCACAAGACTTTTTTTGTTAAAACGGTATTAAAAGAAAAGAAGGAAATCGTAGGTGAAATGAACCTTCCCCCCCCCCAATTTCGCTCAAATAACGCGATTGATCACTTTCATTCATTGATAGTGATTCCGGGCGCGTCAACTAACGGAGCCACTGGTGCCGTAAGTGTAGAGTATGTTTTATTCTGGAGGTGACGATGGTCTTCCCCGCTGAATGGCGAGATCCGGTGCCGACATACTGTGGGCTAGCGGAGTTATCCCCAACCAGGTATCTCCCACCAGCGGGGCACCGCCACAGCCGGGACAAGCTCTAACTCCCGACCGGTCTCCCGCATGTGTGCTAGTATAGTGCGTGTTAGTATAAGTGTGTGTAGAGGGAAAGAATAAGACAAGGAAGGGTGGGAAAGAGCTCGCACGTTCCGTGACCCGTTTGTTAGGGTACTGCTCTGGTATTCGTCTAAAGTTGATCGAAGAAACCACGGAAATCTACCGATTAGAGCAGCCGACCGCTGTAATTCTTCTCCAGACAGCGACTGAATTCGACCTTGCTGACAAGCAAATGTCGAAAGTCCTGCCCCCGCCGGAACTCGAATCAAGGATTCGTCGGTCAGAGGGACTGCAGTCATGTAACGCGACATCGGAAGCGGATTTGTTCCCTGCCTTGCGTCATGTTTGAACGTGAAGTGAGGAAGTGAGTCATTTGTGACGGAATCGAAATTTCGTCTTCAAGACTCTTGGGAGAAATACGTTCCGGGCTACGTAAAACACCACCCCTTTCGCGTAGACAGTGATGAAGACACGACTCCTCAGGCGGAGAAGATAGGGGACTTTCTCGTCCGCTAATTTTTGCGCCTGCACAGTCCAGCATTTATGTTTTTAGGTTAGTCAGCTATAACTCGAATAATAAAATCTTCACCATCCACACGGCTTCTTTGGAATTACATCTCTACAACACAAACAGAATTTTTTCCCTTCCGTTATTGACGATTGAAGCAAACATTTTTTCCACAAAATTTTAGTTAATATATTGCCTTTAAACACTCGCGCAAAAACAAAAATCGTAGACACCGCAATTTCACGGGACTCGGCCACAAACCTCCACTTCGGTCGCAGTGTCTTATTCAGATCGTCCTTTTCTTGTGCCTTTTGCGCCCGCCCGCCGCAGCGCGTCTCCCGAACCACACGCAGCGGCGAGGCGGGTCGTCTTGCTGCCTGAAAACCGCATTGGTAAGAAATCTAATGCTCCCCACGCGTTGTTGAAAATTGTCGGAAGCGAATCTAAGCGGCCCATTCACAGCGAAGCCACGATTTTTCTTTTTTCAGAAAAAAAGTTGTTATGCTTTTTGCAAACTATGTCTCTTAGCCATCTTTTTGGTATTGAGTCTATATATATACTTGGAGTAATTGTCCGTTAGATTTGTTTGTTTCGTAACGTCGCTGTCAGTCATTGACTTTTATTCCTTTGACCAGGAGCTCGGCGTCGTTAGTAACCGAACCGTCACCCAGCCAGGAATTCGTAATATCTCGTGTTGCTTAGCTTCCGTGACTTCACGGAGCGTTGTTTTGCAATTCAGCTGACGACGCAACTTAACGAGCCTGCGGTGCGATAGTTGTTAAACTGTCTCCTCTGCTACCCACTTTATTGTTCGCACAATCGATATTAACGCCGTAACCGTTTGCAGTCGAAAACAACGTCGTAACCGTTTCAGCCTCGTGAGAAGACAGTGAACGACCCACTGAAACAACGCAGTTAAATGCGTGAAAATCTTCGCTGAGATTGATTTCTAGACCTTCCTGATTTTTATCAATTTTGTTTGCCCTCTTCTTCTAGCGGTAGTATAAATACTGAAACTCATTCTATTTCACCAAGACTTTTCTTATTGCATTTAGTTCTGAATATTAAACAAGACTGAAAAATACAAGATTTGCAATGCCTTCACCATTTTGTTAGGGCATTCTTTGAACGGACAATTCGTCTTGCACAATATTTGATACGAAAATCAATCGTATCTGACTCTCAGGTTAGTTTTTAAAGTGTCGAAAGATGAATATTATCAGGTGACGTAGCTTAAATGAGCTTGGTTTGACCCAGATTGTAATTCTTCTTAAATACAAAAGAAATAAATAATCCACAAAAACACGATATTATGCAAGTTATTCAGACTAGAGCCCATCGTGAGGGTCCATGAAATCTTTTAAGACTTCAAAATGCATGACTGCTCTAAATATCATCACGTTTTTACGATTTAATCGGGGTTTGATAAATACTGAGGTAATGAAAATCCCAAAGATCGTCATAGCGATATCTCCCAACACAAATCTCGATTTTGTACATCCTCTCCAAAATCCTGGGTATTTCTGAGCTTTAAAGAGGCGTGGTGATATGCATTTTACCCAGCCCTACTGTTCCTCCAACCACTCGGTGTGGAATTTCTTGTGTTCCTATTGCCTCCTCCATTACGAATGTCGCGTTGCCAACCGCATTAGGTGACGAGACGCCCGTGGGCGAGACAACCGGCCCCAAGGCAAAGCAAGAAGACAATTCAGCCGTTTCAGGAGGCAGCAGTTGTATTGTAATTGGCTTCATTTTGTGGGGAACACGACACAAGGTGGGAAGTCCTCCCTCTTTAATAACTCTATTCAGAAGACAGTCCAAATGCCAACATTGAATGAGATGAAAGAGATGAATAGATGCTTACCATGTATATAGTACAATACTTGTAGCTAAAGTCAAAAAGGAAAAATAATTAACAGTAATTACAAAGTAGAGTAATAGTAGTAAACTCGAATGAACCCTTTTAGCACACTGCCTAATGCAAGGTGAATCAGTGAATTGATTACGTGTGCGTCATCTACTTACATTCTCAGAGCCATTAGTGTATTGAATATTACATCCCGTCATGTAGCAATGTTCCTCCCCGATTAAACCCCGATTAAAATGTGATATTTGCAACCAACCTTCATGTTAGTTTGCGGGATTTCTCTCCTCATGGTTCCTACAGTGGGACATCGCCTCAGTCGGGACAAGCTCTAAGCTCCCGCCTGGTCTTCTGAGTAGTTCTTCAATGTGACTCTCGGGCCTATGTCAAAGTGTATGCTTGTGAGTATAAGTATTGGTTATTCGGTTGATAGCGATCGAAGAAACCACGGAAAACAACCCATTAGAACAGCTGGTCGTTAGAAGTCTTGTCCAGTCAGTGGTTGAATTTGATCCAGCTGTGTATCTGGTATCGAAACTCCGCCACCATAGGAACACGAACCCCAGGACCTCCTAGTCAACGACGCCGCAGTGGCAGCAATATTGCCGCTGAGCAATTGAAATCTGTCTACAAATCTCCCTAGCAGGAAGATATGAAACTTTTAATTGGAAAATGAATAGTTCCCTCTCCGCCCAAGCAATTAATTAGTTCGTCCTCTCTGATAGCCCAGGAGATTATTTTTCGTCATTCTTGCCATTAAACGCACATCGAATGTATCAACTCTGCTGACAGTGTCAGTCGATCGTTTTCCACATTTCCACCGCACAAGAAATATCTTAATAAAAAAATATGCGAACATGCATGACTTTCATTCACTTATCGACAATGATACAATAATACGTTGCCACTGCTGGGACAAAGGTACCTCGTCCCATAGTTCTTTTCACATTGGCAACTACGCCACCATCTCCTTAGTTTTAATCGATGCTTCTGGCGTAGCTGACTTTTTTTGTGATGCACGAAAACTTTGACAATAGAGCGTGGCTTGTAGGCTCCTTTGGAATATCCACGATGTCTACAATTTTCTTCAATTCTTCATAATTCAGTTCTTGGAGGAAAGGTACTAATGCTCTTGCAGCCAACGACAGAAACAACGACAAAAAAGAAAACGAAAAAAAGGGTCAACAACAATATAAAAATGTCTGATCACATACTGTTTTTGTGACAAATGAAAGCAAGCTTCTGTAATAACCAAAGCCGAGCTCATTGTGCTGTCCAATCAGATTACCACGCAACTGGATTTTCGCGGGACCCTGGCGCAGGCGTCAGTTCAAATGTAGGAAGCACCGCTACACTACCGCGCGACAATTAATTAGACTTCGCGCAAGAAGCGACCTCGAGCGTCTGGAGTTCGTAGAAAGAACTTGAGGGGAAAATACGGGGTAGTGGAGACTGCAGTCATTTGCAAAGCAATTCGGGTTACCCAGAGTAGGCCATAAGCTCACGGGTGACTGCTTCCTTCATGCCATTTAATGTTTTTTTCTTATTTAATTTATTTAATATATCGTCAAACAGTAAAACACTGCATTGATGTATGTGAGAGTGAACTTATCTAATCTGCTTAAATGCGCAAAGTAATGACAATTTTATCAACTGTCTCTAACGATAAATACAAGTTACCAGCACGAACTTTCTCACCCGTATTTTCACGCAAAATTACGAGAAGAGTACTGGAGTTTTTGGAAAGTTTTACATTATCTTATTTAAAAAATATGTTTTTAAGGAACAGATTTCATTAAGGGACAAAATGTCTTTAATATTTTAGTTGTAGGAAGACTCTGAAAACTTTTTGAACTTTAGCAATTTTCGAAAAAAAAACAGGGTTTACAACGTACATGAGATCTGCACCATTCTCATTCGTCCTTCGCACTATCCAACACAAAATTTACTCAAAAACGATGGATCTATTTTTTTTTTAATTTGGAAAATGTCGTTCCAGGTGTTTCATATAACGTACTTCCAAAACTTAAATATCGATTACAAATTGAAGACGGATAGACAGACGGAAAGACAGAGAGACGGACAGACGAACAGAGAAACGGACGGACCGACGGACGAAGAAACAGACAGACAGTCAGAGATTCTATTTTTTTTGGCATCATCACAAAACATGAATTCGGGCTGCGCCACGTGTTAGAGAATTTTGTTTCTAAATTTTGCAACTGAATTTATCAACTTCTTCTTTAACAGGGTCCTGTAATAAGTTTTTATGCAGAAAATTCGCCGTTTTTTCGCGCAGCATTACATAGCTTTCTCTCTATTTCGTAGCGAGGCAGTAAAAACATTTTTGCATACTTTTCTACAAGTGAATGATTATTAGATTTTTAGTTACACAGTATTTGCTGAGCATTATTTCGACGATGCGCCGCGCAAAAGCGTGAGCTAGACGAACTTCTAGACACGAAGGAGGGGTCCACAAAGATTAGGTACTGCAGCGGGTCACGCCGACCACGATTTTTTGCTGCCTTATCGTCCGCCTTGGGAATGCAGAGGAACCGCGAGCAAGAATTCGTTGCATCAGTAACATTGTAATGCAGTCTTGTTTGCTTATTTGCAAGTTGAAAAGGAATTGACAGGGAAATTCCTGAATTTAATGGAAATTTATTATATTAACTGTTTTGAGTCCCATTCTTGAAGACAACAATTGACAACTGGAAATAGGAAGAGAACCGAAGTCAAAAACACATTTTCATTCCATTGGAATCTGATAATGGTAATTTTCGTCTTTCATTGTTTCCTATATTTTCCAGTATTTTATTTAATTTATTTATTTTATTTATTTTATTTTATTTATTTATTTTATTTAATTTATTTATTTTATTTATTTTATTTATTTTATTTATTTTATTTATTTTATTTATTTTATTTATTTTATTTAATTTATTTAATTTATTTCATTTAATTTATTTTATTTATTTATTTATATTAATTCTTTCATTCATTTATATACCCACAATATGGCAAAACCCCAATTACAATAGGTGTTACAAGACGAAAAAGAAGAAAATCATCAATTTTAAATGAAATCATAAAAGTAAATCACAAACAACCAATCACAAGACTGCAAATTTTTAGAAAAAATGATAAAACATAACTCACCAGTAAGATAAACCAAAATGTAAACATATCTTCCATCATATAACCCCACCATAACATATCGACATTTTGTGATCAATATTTTAGTTAAATTTTGTTTATGTTTTAGAAAAGAGAGACTGAAGTCTTAAACCTACACTCTACTCAGTGCATTGAATTTAGAAGACATTCTCAAGGGTGTTTAAAGTTTTTTGCGATGTTTTATTTAGTTAGTTATAATATAATAATTGTCTTCTTAAATTTGATTCTCGTGCATTAAATGACAATTGTGACAGCAATTCACTGTTATGAGATAGACCATTCACTATTTTATATTTAAAAAAATGTTTAGCAAAGACTCTTCTATCGACAAGAGTAGTTAGATTGAATTCTTTAACTCAAATATTATAAGAATTTCTCCAAGCACATTGTGTGCCATTTTTGTTATAGAAATACCTCTAGTATCAGTTTTGAATGTTTTTTTAATTTGGTTAATCAGTGATATGTAATAAGTATACTAAATAACTGAAGCGTATTCCAATCGGGCGCGAACAAGACAAGTAAAGAGGACTATTCAACTCGAGATGTCACTGAAATTCTTGAAATTTCGAATAAGAAACCCAAGATTTTTTAATGCATCATTGGTATATTAAATATGTGTTAACCTGATTATGCTGAATAGTAACACCTAAGTCGTTTGCAAAATATATACGTTCTAATGATTCAATATTCATTGAGTAGTTATATAAGGTTGATGAAACAATAATTTATGCAAATTTGCGGTGATCTTTTAATTTACTTTATACGATACGTGATGTACTTCCGCTAATATGACGGCTCCTTCAACCGTTCACTATGTTTTTATTTGCTAGAACTAGTTTCTTTCACGCCTCTAGTCCATACTTACTGCACATCACTCACCATATCTTCTTGCGTGATTAACCAACCTAAGAAAATGGTAAAAAGATATCTATCTTAAATCATATACTTGCAATTTAAGGATGGTAATAAATATTGCGAGTAAATCCTGACACGTAATTAAATAATTAAAAAAACTTATATTAAATATGAATCATTGTAAATTGTAAACGTACTACATGCAATTTTCAAGGAAGAATGGTTTCTCTTAAAGGTTGATGTTTTTTCTGAAAATAATTAATCACTCTACCTACACATTAATGTTTCAAAATGGTGCCATTGAAACTTCTACCTATATTAATTTAACATCAGTAAAAGCAGACTCTGCTCTCAAAATTGCTGGTTTTAACGAAAAATAATTTTGCAAAATTAGTCGTTTTAGGCAAGGAATGTCACTTTCTTTCAAATAACCAATTACCGTATTTACATTAGATAAATATCGAAAATGCTAGATCTTTAAGAAATATATTAAACCGGAATTACCATCATTTTAATCCCCTCTCTGGGAACTTACTCAGTACTGTAGAAAATATGATGCATTATGTTAAACAGTTAAAAAGTTGGACGGATATTATAACGAAAGAAATGAAAGCCAATATCTCAAAAAGTGTCCTTTTTAGCAATGCGATTCAGGGTTGCACCCAACACATCAAAAGAAGAAACAATGATTGATTTAATAGTTATCATGTGATCATGATGTCTCTATTGTATTACTGAACTATACACTAGTATAGTAAAAATATAGGAAACAAAGACTTAATTTTAAAAAATATATCGTGGAATGTCATAGTCAAACTGAAACATGAAATCTATGTATGAAATAATTTTATTGTTTCTTCTTTTTAAAATTTCCAAGTCTGTTACATTATTTAAATTTCTCTTTGGTCAACTTAGAGTAATTACGCACTTTGTATTTTTCGTTACACTTCTATTCAATAAATGCTCAGACCGGCATATAATGCGGGCAAGCACGCATGTTTCCATATGATTAACGCGTCTAGTCAGAAATGCAAATTTATATCATTTTGTTCACGCTATATTGCCAGTTAAAGTATTAATTATACTTCTTAGGTAAAATTCCTGTTCAATCTTATTCTAACATTAGTGCATCTACCCAATGATGCATATATTAACTTTATTAATGTAATCTTAACATTAACTAGTATAAATATAGAGTAGTTTTTAGGGCATTTCAAGCGTGGTACGAAATCATATCGAATTTCCAGGCTGTTCTGTTTGCTCTCTTGATTTTACGCTTCAAACAAATTTGACGTAATAGTATTGTTGCGTTCTAAAGATGCTAGCAACTAATGATCTAACATACACCTAACATTCTTCTCTAATTATATGTAATTTATAAAAAGCAATTCGTTCTTATGTCGAAAATAATTTCGATAATCTACTCTGAACGAAAAAGTAGAGGTGCATGGCAACTCGATGATGATAGAAGTATTTTACAGATTTCTAACGCTAGAGGCGAGGAAGTAACGGAGGGAAGGATGGCAGAGAAATACGCTGGACAGATGGCGAGAAATTTCTAGCAGAATGCTTCCAAAGTGCCTGACCAGGTAGGTCTGCGAGGGCGGGTCTGCGAAGGCGGGTCTGCGAGGGTGGGTCTGCGAGGGCGGGTCTGCGAGGGCGGAGTCTGCTGAGGCGCGTAGTCTGCGAGGGTCTGCGAGGGCGGGCTGCGAGGGCGAGCGGTCTGCGAGGCGCGAGTCCTGCGAGGGCGAGTCTGCGAGGGCGAGTCTGCGAGGGCGAGTCTGCGAGGCGAGTCTGCGAGGGCGAGTCTGCGAGGCGAGTCTGCGAGGCGAGTCTGCGAGGGCGAGTCCTGCCGAGGCGAGTCTGCGAGGGCGAGTCTGCGAGGGCGAGTCTGCGAGGCGAGTCTGCGAGGCGAGTCCTGCGAGGCGAGTCTGCGAGGGCGAGGGTCTGCGAGGGCGAGTCTGCGAGGCGAGTCTGCGAGGCGAGTCTGCGAGGGCGGCGTCTGCGAGGGCGAGTCTGCGAGGGCAGGTCTGGCCTGTGATGAGCGAGGGTGGTCTGAGAGAGCAGGTCCGCGAAGATGGGTCTGCGATGGCACGCTGAGGGAGGGTCTGAGTGGCGGGACTGCGAGGGAGGTTTGCCAGGGTGGGTCTTCGTGCGCAGAGTGTGCGAGGGCAGGCCTGTAATGCGTGTCCGTGACAGTGGGTTCGCCTAGGCGGTCTAGCAAGCGAGGACTGTGAGTGCAGGGCGGTGACAGCGAAGCTCGGGCTGCGAGCACGCCCTGTGAAATCCGTGTTGTAAACACCCATAAAGGACGCCAGGCGATGATAAGGCATCGGCCTGAGGGGACGGAGCTGGAAAGAAAGAACCGCAGCCGAGAGTGTCGGACGGGTCTGGCGAGGGCGGGACTAGCTGGACGCAGGTCGGCATGGACGGTCTCGCAGAGCGGGCGGGCGCCCTTTACAGCGGGCTGCGGGCGGCGGCGCACGTGGCTGCGTTTAACAGCGGCGCATTCGCTCATATACAGCCCGTGCGCGCTCGCGCCGCGCCCAGCGCCGGCGCCGGCGCCGGCGCCCTCTCACCGCAGGCGGATTCGGATGTGTAAAGCATTTCTCGCGATATGCAACACAGCGACGACGAGTGGGGGACCGAAGGAGGTCCGGATTTCGTAAGCACTCTGGTTCGCGACATGAAAATGTAATTCTAGTACTAGAGTGCATGTAGAATTCCGGAAACTATCCTGCTTGTTTCCTCAAATAATGATAAAACTATCAAATAGAAATTGAATGTTTTGGTCAAGACATTAAAGGGGCGTTCAAAAAATACGTACATGCTATTGTTGTACATGCAAGGTAGTATCTACATTAATCTATTGTTCCTACAGGGTGGAACAGTTATTGACAAGTGTACGTATCACAGAACAGAAAAATGTATATCTATCGAAGGATGCGACATGGAAGGAAGGAAGGATCGCTCGTGATCTATGGCTTGAATTCTACGCTTCAATTCTGTCGTTGGCCTGAAAGTGTTCCAGAAAACAACAGAAACCAATCATCAGAGCAGTCGGCCTGCAAATTCAATTCCGAAAGGTTCCACAAACACACATTGTAAATTCATCACGTAAAACTTGTGAGACTTTGATGGGATCAAACTCAAGGCCTCCCAACCACTGGTGCGCTCGAGTAAGCTTGCCGTAAACGGTATGGTTCTGTTATTGATACATATTCGGTATTGAACCCATCTTTCTTCATGAAAGACCTCTTTGATGATATACAAGTGGGCCTGAATAATTTATCTCATCCATCATTTTCTGGTGACTACAGTCATGTATGCGTAAGGGGTTAATCCAATAGACTCCAATAAACTTATTTTTTTTCCTTGAGCATTTATTGCAGGAAATACAAAAACAAAAACAATGTTCAAAAACAATTTTTATTTAACACAATCAAAAAGAAAAAAATATTCAAATTTCATAAAAGAAAACGCAACGAAAGTAATATTTCAAAATGAACCGTGGTAGTTTTCTTGTTCTCGAGGTTTTGCGTTCGATGGCGAGGGTTAACGGCACCAGGCCACATGAAATACAGAAGTGAAGATGCAGATGATTAGAGCCTTCATAACAGGGCACGGACTTTTTGTAACCACCGTAGTCAACAGCTTGTCTCCATTCTATTTTTATTACTAATATTAAATTACCACTAACTAGCTCCAGTACATTCGAGCGAATGTAACCAGTTTTTTGTAAATCATCCATTCGATAATCAGTAGTGCGCTGGTCTTTACTTAACAGGGGAGCAAGGTTGAATGTTTTAAGTGGGTATTACACTTCGCCTCCGGTAAACGAACGCCAATAAAACCTGTTGAGTATCCCTTTAGACACAATGTTGCGCGTGAGAAATGTGCATGTCTATTGATGATATCGAAACACGATCCCAACGAAACGGAGAGGAAACGAAAGTACAGGGTGGAGATGGCATTATCGAGACTTGTTCGAGACGTGATGAAGTATAAATGACCAGAGTTCCAAGCCATGATGGAAGCCATATCAAGATACATCGACAATCAAACCCTAATAAATGTCGCACGACGGGTAATAAGTCTCGACACCAAGATTTGTTGACGCCTTCCCGTCTCCAACGCTGCTCACTGTAACGAATTAGTGTCAATGCCCACAGACGAGGTGGTGAAGAATTCGGAGTTGGGGCGGTGTGTGTTGAAAGTTATAGGGGGCACTCTGCGAGATCAAAGTGTTGCACAACAGTGAGATACAGCACTGTGGGTACCGTATTGTTACTTAGAGAAAAAATATTCTAAGAATAAGAGGAAGACTTACAATAAATCAGTATAGCGTTGTTCATAACAAGTCACAATATCAGAACTCAAAAAGAAGTCCACAAAAAAACTATTTTGAGAGAAAATAACAAGCTAATAAAAGAAGAAAAAATAACAAGGGATATTACTATTGAAAATATGATTTTAGTTATTAATAATTTGATATGAACATCATAATAAAGTTCTGTTCCCTTCATTTTCTCATAAAGAAATGCAAACAAGAGTGGTGCGGAAAGGAAACGTATTCCACTTCGATTTTAAACAAATAACTTATATCTTTTGAACTTTGATATATCCTCAATTCATTTTTAATTATAATCAGTTGTATTACAGTGACTAAAACAACCACACATTTAAGATACTAAACAATAAGAATGTCACAGTCAATATTATTAACAGTGCTTTTTAAATATCTTAAATATGTCGCTGCTTAAGCTACGCCAGTGATAACAAGAATTCCTTAGACCAAATAACTAAGACGTACAAGAAAGGAAATTGAAACATTAAAATATCAATATTTGGTTGTTATAATGCCAAATATGGAAGTAAATACGATAAATTAAGTTCTTATTACAAGAATAATTAAGACAAAAATTGAATACATTTAGATTATATGATGATCGTCATAGGAAAACAATGTTAAGGGAAAAATTAATTACAATTCTATTTCAAAATTAAAATCTAATTATAAATGCCATGATTATAATAACAAAATTAACGGAGAAAAAACTTTACAAATTAATTAATTGATTAATGAAAGAATGTATAAAGAGCGTTTCCCAAGATATGAAGATAATGAAGGACACAGGTTTATATTCTCCAGAACAAAAATCAATCTCAACTACGACATTAAAATGCATACATTGAACATAAAACTTATAGAGGTTCTACTTCTCCCCATATGTTATACATTATTTTGCATGTTCTGGCTTTAACTAAATAAAAGAAAACAACAATTGAAAATAAATGTGGAATCAATTGATTTCGAGATTTGTCTCACAGCTCGTTGTGAGAGTTCTGGAGTATCTATTTACTGTGTATTGTCGATTAAGGAAAACATGTTAAGTATTATTTTTAAATATATGCGTCATGACTGTACTGAAGTAAAATGTATTTAATTGGAATAAACTAGTAGACTTAAAAAAATAAAAGTTGACTTTACCTTGACATAAGTCGTCGCAGGAATAGAAAGCTCGGGAAATCCTGAAACAATGAAGAAATACAGGCTTATATTTATTGCAAAAGCGCTAGGGAAGACGTTCCTAAGTGGCCGTTAAATGGCAGCTAAGAAGGGGGGGGGGTCCAAAGGCGCGAAACTTACGATCCCTGGAACTGGGGAGGCCGGTGCGACGGCGGGCAGTAGCGCCCGCGGGGACGGTGGCGTCACGACGCCGGACTGCCCGCTCTCCGCCCGCTCTCCGCCCGCTCTCCGCCCGCTCTCCGCCCGCTCTCCGCCCGCTCTCCGCCCGCTCTCCGTGGACGAATAAAAGAGTAGGCTCCTGCAGCCCGAGTCAATATTACGGACTTGGTTATCCGAGAGACGCCGCGTTCTGGGCGTTGTGAAGAGAATTGTAATGGTAACCACCTCCTGGTGTCTTCTGGTGTATTTTTGCCGTGACGGTAACCGGGAGACCCTAGAGTTTTAGACCTGACGGTAGAGGATTTTCAACACTTTTAGTAAAGTTCGGTTTGAATTTAACCGTGTGGAGGAGAATTCTAGCGTTCGACTGTTCATCAGCAGATTTCCTTGGTTTCACCGACAAGTGCCAGGTGGATTCACCCTCCCCTATCTCTGTCCTCTTCCTTTACGCCCTCACATCCTCTACACTACGACGCATGTCGAGCGACAAGTCGGGAGCTTAGAACTTGTTACGGCTGAGGCGGTACCCCAGAACAGGAGATACCAAGAGACGGAAAACCACGCAAGCCGACATGGTCAGCGCCGGTTCTCTCATTCCAGCGGATGAGGAACACCGCCACCTCACTGCGTATAACGAAGACCACGCTTACAGTAATAGTGGTCCTAGTAAATGACGCGTCTGGAATCAATACCCTTTCAGTCATTCGCATTGTCTGTACAACTGATTTCCTCTTCGCGGGTGGCGACGTACACTGATGAGATTGTGGCGGCGGGGTCGCACGCACCCGCGCGGAGTCCGCACGCGCCTACGACCGCTCTTCCCGGCCATAAAGGCGGAGGAGCTCACGGCGACGACAACTGTCCCTCCCCGCACCCGAGACCCCCACTCCCATTGCCCTGCTGTCTCGTGTGCCTCATCAACTCCACCAGCCGCCGCCACGAGCTTCGCCAACGCCGCCGATGCCAACGGCACGACGCACAGAAGCCTCCGTCGCTTGCCCTGGCGTAATCAGGAACTGTGCGGTTCGCGTCTTCAGGATGGTTGGTTCGTTGTTAATGATCCCGGACGCGTCAACTGCGAAGGATATTAGTAGGAAGGTGTCAATGATCTTCCCCCGTTTAACGGCAAGTTCCAGCGCCGACATACTGTCGGCTAGAGGGGTTTTTTCTCTCACTAGCGGGGCACCACGCACAGATTGCGCACGGACCGTGGCCCGTTTGTTAGGGTATTGCCCTGGTATTCACCTGGCGTTGATGGGAGAAACCACGGCAAACTACTGATCAGAGCAGCCGGCTGCTAGAATTCTCTTCCAGACAGCGACTGAATTCGACCGAACTGACAAGCTACAGTCGAAAATACTGCCCCCGTCGGACTCGAGCGCAGGACCTCGCGGTCAGGGGATCTGCAGACATCAGTTCATGCGACGAGACACCTCTCCCGATGCGTCTACACGAGCGATGGGCTCGCTTGCCGAGGAAACGGTAGGCGACGGCCCCTTCTTAGGAGCTTACGTCGCGTACTTCATCTCACCTTATTACAGAGAAGCTAAATGTTGGAAATGCTATCCACGTACTTCTTGGCATTTGTTGAAGAATATATGTTGAATATATACGCGATGTTCTATCACTTCTGAGTTTGAAAAAAATATGTTCTAACTCCAATATATTAAAATTTTTTGGTCTATGATAACAATTGTCTCTTAATATTATATTCCTGAAGCTCCTTATTTTGTCTTTTAATAAACCCACAAGAAGTACCACAGGGTGACTCACTCTCTTCGGCCAGATGCCACAACAGATTTCTCTCATGATATTTCACTTTCTAACACCATATTCGACAAACATGATGGAAAAACTCTAAATCAATATGAAAATACTTCGAAAGACGTACACTATTTGCACATCGCATTTTCAACTCAAACCCTGTTAATTTCATATTCATTGGAATGTAAGAATAGACAACGTGGACACACAGTTTTGAAAGAAATTTAGGCGTTTCTATGAAGAAATCCTGTTTCGTCGCCCAAGAAATACCTTTTTTCTCTGCTAGTTGGTGAAAGGAGCATAACGAAATTCGTGAGGTCAGATGGAAAAGCGGACCTGATGAACCGAGTCTTGCCAGGTAAAAATCAATTGAATCCAAGTAAAACAGAATTACCCAATGGCAATGACCCGCGCCTCAGAAAGTTTGGGAGCGTGCAAGAGACCTTGCCTTCTTGATAGCTCTCTGAACTTCGCACAATCCTTAAGCAGTTGCACAACGTAATGTTAACTGTGATTACGCTTAAAAATGATTTCTGAAGAATAACCGTATTTTATTCTTGTATAATTTATTTATATAGCATTTATGACTTCAAGAGTATTTGCCTTGTATGTATTTACCTCCCTAGAATTTCTATTAATTTTCTACAGGCTGATATTATTGCACATTCCTATTCCTTTCCATTATTTTCGATTCCAAATATTTTCTTCAATCACTCGTACTCTATCAATAATCTACACAGCCAGCATCGATTGTTGTGATTCAACCGTAAGTCAACTTTTTACTACACCACGCAGAAATTTGGATTTGTGATTTGTCCTCTTCATGTACCACTGCGACCTGTCATTTCATCTTCACCTGTTATACCCTCGGATATTACTCTTTTCTATTTTCCCGAACCGACCGCTGTTGGACACTAGCTCCAATGCCAATTCTCCACCAACCTACTGGTTCGCCTGATCTTTGCGCACCCATTCATCTTCCTACCTCTCTAACCGTTCATTCATTTTCCTACTTTACACGCCAGCTCATCAACTCCGGGCGCCGTGGTGCGTGACCAGATGTCATTAGTGTGCTGGAAATGATGCAGCGCGTCCTTCGAATCGTCGCGCACCATCGGTTCCCGAAGCGCATCAGGCAGATCTGAAAGGTGGTGGTGGATGATACCTCTCCTACTTATCCATTGCCCACACCGAATATGTACGGGACTGTTGTACATTTTCATACTCAGCATCACCTAAATGAAAGCTAATAATAATTTTTACTCCCATTTTTGCCGTCAGCGATACATTCCAGAACGAAATCAGCCACAATTCTCTGACTATTTTTAATGAACCTAGAACTCCTGAAAACTAAATTTTATAGGAGTCAAGGTTTATTTTTTCAGCCGCGTAAAGTACTTGGGTTACAACTTCTGTAATTGTAGTGCGTATCTCGGGAATTGGTGGTGTCCCTCCCTCGCTGGAACGCGAGAAACAACACCAATCTACAAATCAGCTTTCGAGGTTTTCCCTTTCCTGTTACTTTCTTCAGTAGAAATAAGCCCCTGCTTGGACACTTTCCAAGCTCCCGGTTGGTCTACCAACATGTATTGTTGCCTAGTGCATGTAAGTGTGCGTGTGTAAAGGTAGGATGAGAGAATATGGATGAGGAAGGAAGGATTTCGAGCGGCCCGTGGTCAGTTTGTTAGAATACTGTCCCTGCATTCGTCAGATTGATCAGAGAAACAACGGAAATTTTAGAAGAGTCGGCTGCTAGAATTCTCCTCCAGACAATATTTGAATTCGATACAGCTACTTAGCTAGTGCCTAAATTCCACCACCGTTGGAACTCGATCACTCGGACCTCCTGGTCACTGATATGGCAGTGCAAGAGTTTTTCCACAGAGCCATCGCAGCCGGTAATATTACAGAAGAGCAACATATCTCATCATTCAATGATTGAACTAATTTTGTAGGTGGTGGGCAGCGGACGGAGGATGACGGGGTGCCGAGCGATGGAGTTGACGGGCAGTGGTTGGTGGGCAGCGGACGGCGGTCAGCGGCCCTTAGGCGGTGGGCGGTGGAAGGTGAGTAGTGGTGAGCGGTTATTGAGCGGCAGACAGGGGTGGAGGGAGGTGGGCGGCGGTGGTGGGCGGCAGCCCCGGGGGGCAAGTGCGAGCACGGGTTCAGAAGCGCGCGTACCTCACGCCGCGCGCCCGCGGAGGTAAAACGCCGAAACCCAAAGTAACAAAATTATCGAGAACACCGGCAGGTCTGTAATTTTCATTTACAACCACTTACCGCCCCGTCGAAGCGGCTTTGGGGTGATTATAATTCACGGCGGAGAATTGGAACGAATCGAAGAGCGCCGTGGCCGGGGCCTGCGGACGCACGGGTGGGCGGGAGCAACGGGCAGGCGAGGAAGGTAGCGTCAAGGTTTGGAGTGGTAGAAAAGGAGGAGAGTACGACGCAAAAGCGGGTAGCTGAGGGGGCGTGCCTGGGTGATGACGGAAAGCTGGTGGAGATGGTGACAGAAAGGAAGTGGGGAGATGGTTAAGACGATGGTAGAGCGAAGGAAAACGCCAAAGTGCAGATCGAGAGAACAGGAGTCAAAAGAGCACTGAGGAGGCAGCCGAGTTAAATGAGTGGAGGAAGAAAAGAAGCTTGTGTGAAGAAAATAAAAAAGTAAGTTTACTCGAAATAGGGCACAGGGGACAAAAATTAAAGCACGTGGACGGTCGGGTGGTCCAGACGAAGGAAGAACTGAATAAGAGGCCGTAACTATTAAGAGAAGGAAAAAATGACAACTAAAATGCAAAAGGGAGAGGGTCTTGTGAATAACGAAATAATTACAAAAAAAGGAGGATGAAGGGACGCACAAATCTGTGGCAAGAGATAAAACGTTATTGGCATTGAAGGAAGCAATGGTGAATGTGAAGATGGAATTGGGAATGTGTGCAAAGGAGGAGTAGCATGAGAAAGAGTACCGTAAGTTCGGAAGTACGGAAGGGTTTAAAAAATAAAATAAGTTTTTGTAGGTGAAGAATTCTAGGAAAAACAGCGCAATAATTGGATGAAGGTTAGTAGATGGAGTGAAGGTAGGAGGATCGTAATGGGAAACGGATCAACAACAATGTGCGGAAGGGCGAGATGATACAAGGGAAGAGGGATTTGGAAATGCGGACAAAGGAGTAACAGGAGAAAGCGTATGGTAACATCGAGGAACGGTTCAAGGAAATGATGGGACCTGTGGATAAAGACGTGTAGCAAAAGAGGACGCAGCAGTGAACGAAGGCTGTAATGGAGGTGAGAAACACGAAATGGAGGCGTCTCTGACACAAGGAGGCGGTGCCTGCGTTTACGTCGCTTCGCCTCGCCTCGCATCGCGCAGCGCCGCCGAGACGACTCGCCCCACACCAGG
>BOPP01000070.1:1861002-1890460 GCA_017312745.1 Gryllus bimaculatus | reverse complement strand
TCAGGCGCTGGGCGCATGGCGGGCCGCTGCCGGTAAGTCACGGCGTTTAGCGATTCGCTAGGCCCCGGCGCGTGAGCGTCACACCTCTTGCGACGAGTTCATTTTTCCTCCCTCCCCCCCCCCGCCCCCGCCGCTCCACGCGCAGCTCGTGCTACCGCTGGAATCATCACCTCGCTGCCCACCGTAGCCAATACCCGTTCTTGTCGCTCCCGCCCCGGAACGTACACCCGCACTCTTCTAAATAATATAGCTGCTTGCGATTGCTACCTTCGCGCCTACACTTTTCCGTTTTTTCTACGAGTCACGTTTGTGAGCGGTTTTCCTTACGATAGAATTGTAGTTATATTCTCGATCAGCAATTTCTGCGCAGCGAATAGCACGCTAGGCCTGTACTGGACTTCAAATTCGCTAACAACCATCATTACATCTACTTTATCTACATTCTGGTAATTATCCCTTTACCTACTATTAATTGCATTACAATTCAATTACCAAGATGTTCACCATTTGAAGCAGATCCATGCGGTTACGTAATATATGTGTACGTCCAAGTAATGAAATTAAACGGTTGTGAACAAACTATAAACAGAGCATCTGAGAATAAAATGCACTAGAAACATCATTATTACTCTGATACAATGCTGTTCCTCAGCTAGCTTTAAAATAATCTATATGAGCGCATTCCTTGATCTCTTTCCTGTTGAAAAAATGCGGGATATTCTCAGTTATAAAAGCTTTAGCAAACATTCTTCATTACGTTAATAATCCTTCGATTCAATCTATTCTTAAGTCATTCAAACAAGCTACTATAAATTGTCAATTTCATAATTGTAATAATCATTATATTACTGAATAAATTTACCTTTCGGCGCGCATTACGAATGTTGTTCGTTCGACGGATATTTATGCTGGCATTTGTTTAGTTTCATATCGGAATACGTAGAAAGTCCGCGCCATCTCTTGACTTATCTTAATAAGCGGTGTCCGACTTGTTCCATAGACTCTTTCTGCTACTGACACATATTAAAGCTTTAAATGTTTCTCCGAGGGACTTCCTATTCCAATCTTCACCCTGCCATCGCCATACGGCCTCCAAAGCCGCAGCGGCTGCCGCTGTCGCTGTGGGGTTGACCGGGTTATCGTCTCCTCCATCGTTGAAGTCTCTCCGTCCTTCCGCGCCCTTCGCTGTCCGCAAGAGCCCCAAATCGCCATCGCTCTTCGCTCGCGCACCCCGACACTCCGCGAGTCGCCCCGTACCGCCTCTCCTGTCCTTGCGCCCCCCTCCCCCCCGCTCCGTCCCTCCCCGACCCCCTTGACCCTCCGCCTGCACGCCCCTCCCTACCTCACCTTCGCGGCTGAAGAACGATTGCCGCTGCGCCCGTGCGCGCCCATCGGGAAGCCATAAATATCGGATATACCTTCTTAACATGCGCACCAGATGGTTTAATTATGATATACGTCGGCCTGGAGGGTGCGAGGTGGGGAAGGGGTGTGCCCGGTGCAAGGGCGTCGCGCGCACGCCGCCCTGTGGTGCCCCCAGCTCCGCCACCGGAGGTGCCACCCAACGCGTATCGCAGCCCCGCTGCTCTGCTAGTCACGTAATTAACCCTCCGTCTTCGGCCCGAATTATCCTTATTTCATGATCGGCTTAATGTATCACAGAGAACATTGAATAAATCATACTGTATCGAGTTCTGATACGTTCGCTCGCTCGTTATTTCGGGAATATGTCGTATCATCACAATCACTATACATATTACTACACAACACCACAATCACAATTACTATATGCTGATTTCCTGTACCAGCGTTATTTCGACTTAGCCTCAAATGAACGGAGATGAATTGTTTGGGCGAAGTTTATATGAAATGATAAAATTATGATGAATCTCTCCTCGTGGTCGTTGTGGTGGTGGGGGGGTGGTAGTGGTGGTGACGGCGGTGTTTGTTGTGGTGGCGGTGTTATAGTGGTTATGGTGGTGTAGACGTGGTAACTGTGGTTCTTTCCCATAGATCCAACTGTGATCTGTCATATTTCTTTGCCATCGTGAACGAGATGAAAATCGAAAATATGAAATTTGTTTGAGGGGAAAAATATCTTATCATTCTGTGATCCCTTGAATTAACTTTCTACTGTGAATAAACAGATAACTCATTTTACCTAGATAGGGTTTATAATTACGTGAATTTAACGTTATGTTCTTAAATACACAATCCGTTATTATGCAACAACGAGAAGGAATTATCTCATTAGACACAAATGTAGAGTTATTACAGGCATTTAGAGCACACTTATCTTAATTTCAGAAAAAATTGACGTATCCATTTATTGCCTGGATCAAAGACACCTCTAGTTGCTTTTACTAGTAAGCTAATGAGGCGATCAAAGGATTCAATATTTTCATGGACCTGTATGTTGTCCTTCTATTGTATACTCTTGAGTATAAAACGTTCTCTGACAATTCCCGACCAAAAAAGAATTTACAATTGAAAATTACAGAATGTGGATGTGTAGTGGAACTACAATTACTCACAGTTGAAGAATTCGCCTATCACACGAATGAAAACCAGTTATGAGGCACCAATATTTTCAACCTAAATTCACAATTTTTTTATAATTATACATTTGGATCCACCTTTTTATAACGAGTGTAATACATATACTTTCTCAATTTCCCTCTGACATAACTGCTGTATTGTATTTTGGAATGCGTAGAAAGTGGGATATTCCCACGTGTGTCTTACAATCACGACTCTAAATCAGACAATAAGAATTAAAATACTAAAAGCTCTGAGCATCTGAGAAATTATGCCAAATAATACCGTTAAAATACAAATTTACAGGAGGCAACAAAAACAATAACGAAATAATAGCATCAATGAAATGCGAGAGATGTTTTGTGTGGAAGAAACAAAAGGAAATGGTAAGGAGGTTGTAGAGAAAAATGTAAATGAGTAATAATTTACGAAGAAGAAATATCAAGGCAATTATTATAAAAAAAAATCTAGCAAGTCGCTAGAATAAATTTAGCTGCGCACTTCGATTACACATTGCCCTACCTGACGCAACCCGTTGGACATTTACGTTTTACACGCTCCGAATTGCAGCCACCTCTACAATCGCAATGCTACATCAATAATATGTGGGTCTCTGAGGATAAAAAGAAGAGCAAGGTCCGGGGGAGAAAATGAAGAAGGCAGAAGAAAGGAGAAAAGGAAAATAATAAATAGAAGACGAAAGAATAAGGTAAATTCAAAAATAAAAAGAAGATTAAGGAAAATAAATAGCATAAGAAAGATGAAGGACAAGAAATAGAGAAAAAGGATGAAGAAAAATAAATTGGAAAATAAATGAGGAAAAGAGGAAGAGATGGAGAAGAGGATGAAAGAGAAGACAAATAATGAGAAGAAAATAGAAGAATGGGAAGAATAATTTGAAGAAGAATGAGGAGAAGAAGAAAGAGGAAGAATGAGAAGAAGAAAGAAAAAGATAAATTCAATGCAGAGAGGCCTAACAGCTAATAATAAATAAGAGAGACAGCTTGTAGGCAGAAAAGAACGAAAATATACACAAAAACGAAGGAAACATAACTAAATAAGGCGAAGACCTTAAAATACATTGAAAACATTCCAGGAAGTGAGGAGAAAGTAAAAAAGAATAAGTCCAAACCCGACAGGTAAGTATACACATTACTCTAGTGTGCTCCAGAATTTAACCCGTGTATCTTCTCAAAATAAAAGGTTTCAAATAACATTACGGGGCTTGATATCCACACAAATGCCTCAGTAATAGGTACATTTACGCTAGGCAACACTTTATGTAGGATCATTATAAGTAGACATACAGGAGAGAGGTGTGGCAGACAACGAAGTGCACGGGCGAAACATGTCTGCCGCACCCACAGTCAAAAGGGAAGAGCATAATACGCGTAATTATGCTATAAAACTTAATGCACTTTACTAACGCTGCTTGCCTCAAGCAACATAGTTTTAAAGTGTTGCTCTATGGATCATGATCATGTTATAGTGCATCATAAGTGCAATAACAAGCTATTAAATGTTACTTTCACCTAGTGCTGATGTGTTACAGCTCTAAAGACATTTAGAACCTTCACCTCAAGAGGATAAAGGAGAATTTTCTTGCGTTTTTTATTTACCGAAGCTCTACATACACCACGAAGTGCAAACTTGTTAACTTGAAACTTATAAGTGGAAACGTGTTAAAACAACAGTTATAAAAATGAGACATAGATTTTCAGTTATTCTGCTCTTTTAGACAACCGTGTTTTAGACAAGACAATCAATCGGACCTTATGTTACACCAAAATAAATAATAGTAAAGATAGTTTCTTTATTTAATCGAGTTAATAATTTCAAAATCACTCGCGACTGCAGATGAGTATTTGTTACTTTCTCTTGCATTGATCATATTTATGAAAAGTTATGTTATACATTTCTATCAAAGCGGATTTTCGCCGCTCAGAAAATATATCTTTGAATCACGGTTTGGAGTGCAAAATTGTCCATTTTCATCACATTCCCAATCATAAACCTGTAAGAGCTCTGTCTAACTATAAGCTGGCCAGGTCAACTCATAAACGTAAAAAAATATTGAGATAACTAATGCGTTAATTTTAAATTTCACGCTAGCTTGATAACGTGACAAATTCATATATTGTAAAGTTATCCAGTTAATATTATTTATTATTCATAGTAAAAGAAAGCACGGTGTCGTATTCAGTAACTCAATCTACATAGTCCAATAGCAATAATTCTGATTTGGCAGTAGCACCTCAAAACAAGTTCCTTACCTCACGAGAAGTTCCGTTATATAACGGAAATACTCTAAACAGGACGGGAGAAGTACGGATGTTTGAGGGGCATGAGTGTGGCGTGCACATGACATCTAGTGTTTATCAGTACAAATGATTTTAACAGCATTAAACATTGTCATTTGTATCCCAGGGGTTTTTTCCATTTCACTTCACAGAGAATTCGAAAATTAATCTCTGTAGAATTTACATTTAATCGAATTTGCAATTACACGCTACATCGCCTACAATGTATCACTAATCCAAGACAGGAGAATTGTTACGCAACCCGCCCCAGACCGTTCGGCGGCGTCTCCTTAATCACCCACCCATGCACGCTCGCCTTGCGGCAGTTGTACCATTTACCATTCACAGCGCCGCGCCTTCAAAAACCCTCTGTCCACAAACAAATCGCCGGAACGTCATCTTGAAGCACTCGACACCTCGGCGTCCGCGCCGGGGCGGCGTGCGCGGCATAAAACTTTACAGCCCGTTCCGGGCAACTTTCGGCGTCTTTTGTTTGTTTTCCCCGCGGGAAGATCTCAGTCGTACAGTCACGCAGTAATCGTCGAAATGTTAATAGGTTTCTCATAAACAGAGTGTTAAGCTCTGTTTATGGCGCACGATTGTTACACGCTTTGGTCAAAGACGAAAGTCATCGCGGCGGTTTGGGAGCAAAAGAAGAAGAACCCGGCCGTCGGATCGCGAAATATTCGTACCGTGAGTACACTGGTTTGCCATCTCCCTCTTTGTGCAATTAAAGAGTCTGGCTTCAGCATAAACACGGACGTGCTTCCAGGATAATTCTTCTGCACACCTGTTTTTCTGGTTTCAAAGGCGACGATACAGATAAGAGAGTAGTGACGTCTTGCGTTCAAGTGTTTAAAAATAGCCCGTTCATGACAGCCAGATGAAAGTGAACAAATTGCGATTGAGATGGACAGAAAATTACTTCCATCTTCAAATTTGTCCATTTAAATTTTCATTGTTCCGAAGGAGATGGATTAAGAATCGCTTATTCAATTAGATGAATTTAATTGCAGTCAACATGGAAATAAACAGGAAATAGATGAATATATGAAGATGATATTGTTCATTGTTTTGGCAATTGAACGAGAGCAACATTGGGTAACTATAAAAAATATTTGTTTATACTACCTACTTAAGAGCCATTATAATGAATTTAAAATGTAGATCTCATCAAGTTTTAATGCATTATTGTGCAATATTGTGTAATTTCCTATGTATTGTTAGACAATGCATTTACGCAGTAATATACAAATGTAGAGAGTTAGTCGTTCGGGACTTGGAAAACAAATAAACTAGGAGTATATTTGCAACGCTCCAAACAACGACCTTAGCGCCACTACTGATACTTTTGCACACAAACAATTCGCCTAATCGTGCTCTAGACCAGACAATTTTGCTTTGAAGTTTAGATAAGAGTCTCTTGTTTTACGAATGCAATGTTGAAACGGAAATGATGCTTATGGAATAATTCTTGTTCGATTTTACCTTCCGTATTCTTTGTAGAAGATTGTTTTTATTTGTTAATTATATATCACAATTACAAATATTCTTGTTTATCTTTCGTTACAAAACACATCATTATTAGGTAGTTTCTTAGTATACGAATAATTAACATATTATTTTCATAAATACTTCATCTATCAAACATAAATTTGCATATTAGTAGCGTGTACGTGGTGGCCCGCAGTTGAGTGGGGAATCAGCTCACGTTCCATCTCCGTGCACCGGGGTTCGAATCCCAGTTGATTGAATTGTGATGGACAAAATAGGTTCGCGGCAAATTTGCTCTGGATTCCTGATTTCTTCCGTCTCTCACTCCATCGTTGCATCATCATCACCAGCACCATTCATTTATCTATATTATTCATCTGAGGTACGAATGCAAACGTTAAGGAGTGATGAAAATCATAAAGACAATAAGGTGCATAGAAACAGTTCATCAATAAAACAATTACTTTGATAGACAATTATTAATTTGAAAAAATCATGCGCCCATAACAGTACAATTTCTTGACATTAATGTCAAGTAAGTAGTAAGTAATCTAATGAATATATTTAATTCTTTGTTAATAAATATTGGTCAACAAAATTGTTAATTCATTACATTACGGTAATAATATTTTTTTGTACTGCATTATTTTATAAACCTTTATTTTATGACCATTTTTTGATTTGCAGATTTCCTTCCTATACACTTTAGTTTTGTGTTTGCGTTCGATATCATTTTCTTTATCACACGTAGATTAAAATCTAATCAGCAAGATAACATAATAAATCGAATCTTTTTTATATTTACTTAACAATTTTTTTAAATGCATGTCCTGCAGGAGTGGACTGTGATTTTTGTAGTAGTTTAAAAACGCATAAAACCTACGGATTAAATTTAAAAAATCGTTACAATTACTTGCGTACTAATTTTAGTTTTTATACTACTAGATACTATTAAAAATAAGTTTAAATCGCATTAATTGTAACCGAGTTTGCCTTCTAAGAAGCCACACCAACACCAAGAGCACCTTAGTTACGCAACTAACTGGGTTCGTGATATATTACTGATTATTAATTCAAACCATGTACCTCAGTAAATCTTTTGGCTTGATATATAATCTTCTCCATATTAGGCGAATGAATAATAATGGTTTGTTATTATATGAGCAAGATCGGAATAATTGTAAACGTTATTAGGCCATTGACCATCCTTTCAGGCCTTGTTTTTTTCTGTATCTAAAAAAGGTTCAAAAAACGAAGAATGAAGCCCCTGAACTCTTGACTATTCGCGATGAAAATATTTTCTCACACATTTCATACATAAAATTATTTGGATTGCATTTTGATAACATTCTTCTAGGATAAAAAAACGCACACCAGTTATTATGGATATATTCAGAAATATTTATTTTCAATCGTGGTTAAAAGCCTATGTTCTACCTATACTGAATGTATGTTTTACGGTACGTAGGGAATGTAAACATTGACTTATCTCCAGTTAGAGTATTTCAATACTACTCAGTTTGCGCTGACATTTTATTCATATCTGAGCAGACCAAATAGAACAAGGTTATGCTAATAAATAAAATGATGAACTACGTTCTATGTAAATTAGAGTTATACTTTAAACGCTACAAATGTAATAGATGTATTAAAGCTATCTCTATGGAAGTAACTAACGTCTCTTCGTAAAATTCCTCCTTCAGAAATATAAAAGAGCTACAGAAATTCAGAGTATTGGGAATACTTGTTTTTATCCATTTATTCTGTTTTACACGATAAAAAATACATGATAATTTACAAAAAACTTATTTATAGATGCTTGAAAGTAATTACGTTACAAATTATTGCAAGTAATTATTGGGTATACAAATAGTGTATGCATAAGAGACAATACTTGAATGCTTAAAACATTCAAACAACTATGTTGGCACAAAATACATTCCGCATTTTAAATTTCGTCTGATCTGCTTGGGGCTAATTGAAACTTAGCTTGCACATTTTTGAGTTGCGCTCTTTCGAGATGTAAAACAGAAACCGAGTCATCAAAACAAACACAAACAAACGGAATATTCCTGCTTCGTTACATGGGCAACAGACAGCAGCACAGAGCTCCGGCTTTGACGTCACGTCCTCTTTCATGGAATCTTATGCACGCCAGATATTCCAGATATTTATAGAGTCTCTATCACTGGGGTTGGTGTTTGTTCTTAGTCGAACGCGAACCTTTTTGAAGTGATTTGGTGTACAAGTCGAGTCAGATTCACTGGCGAGCTGAAAATATTCGACATCTGTCGAGTCTTTGCCTTGCTTTCCATAGCAAAACTCCAGCGGTGCCGGAAAAAACGCGTCCGACCGCTTTACAAACTCCGCCGCGGATTAAACGCTGCTAAATCGCTGCCGCGACGCTCTCTTGTCGCGCAGGACTGAACGTGCTCATAAGACAACACGTGATGCGAAAGTTCCGCTGTGGACATTCCGGGTAGGCTGTGGATCTTCCCCACCGGTCTGTGGAAGCCTTAACACAGTTATTAGAGATTAGGTGAATGAGATTGTCTTTTTTTAAATTTTGAATATTTATTCTAAATAAATTTCAAAACCCATCACATTCTTGTATAGAATCGTATGAATCTTCTATTTATTTTAATATGCATTATATTAAAAAACTCAGAGGTTTTTACTGCTATTTGAGGGCAAATAAATCAAATAACATTTAAGTTCAGAAACTTGCTTCCGTTTTTCATGACGAACGTAGAAATTCGTGTGTTGCATCGCGTAGGTTCCCGCGCCACGCCGTGTGTCGTGGCATGAAGAGGCGTGTCACGTCGCGCTGCCACCCTGTCCGCTGGCCGGCCATCCTCTGTCCCACAACTCGTTCGGCGAGCAGCACTTGCTTCGGCTCCAGCACTGGTACTGGCACGCGCGAATTGTTAATTACTGCGCAGCCGAACTCGCGCTGCCACCTTGTCGAGCTTCTGGTTTAGTCGAGAGAAATTACCCTTGTTTCTTTCTGCTTCTTCAGTAAGAAACTATATGCATTGAAAAAGGCTTTTGACTCGCGAGATACTATTGTCTTGCCCGCTGAATATTTTGAGGCAAATAAATTTGTGATTGACATTTTCTTCGTGTGTGATGTAGCCTGAAATGACTCCCAATGTCATTTGAATGACGTTCAATTTATCGCATTTCTTCTTATATTTGTTTTTAAACTACCACTCCTCGCTCAAAACCAAAACTATTCACTTCTTCTGCGAGTCATTTGTATATGAAAAATATGTTGATCATTTCAAGTCACAATAAGTTTCAAGTTACTGTCTAATTTAAAAGACTGGAAACACATTATGGAACAGCCGCTGGCGAAGAGTCGGCTACAAGATGTACATTTCAGGTTCCAAACGACGAAGAAGGTACTGAGTTTTCCTCATTGCTGATGGTAGAGAATTGCTCTGTAGTCTTATCGTCCTGCGGTTAATGAGTACCGGAAATCTCTGTGGTTACGGCGTTCGGAACGTAATGTTGACAGCTTCACCTTCCCAACTTGTTTTAAGAACAATGCCCTCACAAAATACAAGAACATTCAACGGGATCTGAAGTGCTACACCATAACCTAGGTAGATTGTTGTCTTTTTAATTCAACTGTTCGTGAAAGGAACACGCGAATGGCGTAACTGTCAGTTCCTTTGTAAAACTAGGTATTCTAAATTGTATTTTCGTATTTATTTTTTAAATACAATAATTTTTACTATTTTTTTAAATACTAAAGTACATCTTCATTCCTCTTCATATTGATGTGGTTTAATTACTTTTTATTTATTTACCATAATAGTAAAAATATTCCCATCCATTTAAGAAGGAGAAACGAAAATTACTTACTCACCAAAAAATGCGAAGGGTCACATTAGCATTTGTTCAAGGGTCAAGGGAAATTAGACAGAAAAAACTATCGATACACATCCTCACTTTCTCTTCACTTTCTGAAATTGATCCAGTATTGCTACATATGGGAGAACTCAATTTCAGTTTGCAATTGAATTACTTAGGATCAAAAATTCTTTTCGTTCTGGGTTTTTAAGTCGGTAGAATAATAATACTAATTATTATGATATGTTCTTATTTTAATTTAAGTCCAATAATATAATTACATTTATTACTTCAACAATAAAACGTGTTTTTAAAACAATATCTCAAAATACGGTTACAGTATTCTTATTTTTTGAGTTCTCGAAAATAGGCTAATACATGAAATTAAAAACAAACATGCGAAACATAATCATTTCTACGCAACAATTTCTAGACATTAACGTCTTTTCTTGAAGTTAACTATATTCTACAAGGATCTATTCTCCTATAAAAGGAGAATTCACATCACTAATAGCACTATCGCATTCTCGCTTATACGGATATATCATGAGCATTTTGATAATAGGGAGTCTACGGTGGTGTTCAACTTTATTTTGTTCACATCAGTGCCAAACTTGCGAACACGATAAGTTACTCAGAAAAAATTAAGTGTGGTATTACCATATTGTCCAAATACAGCTGTACATTTTGTGGACCATTCTTTTCTCTCTTTCCTTGTCCATTAATTTAAGAATATTTAAGCGACGTAAAGGACAACCATTGCAGTTACATATTTAATCAGAGATATATTTATACTTTATTAGTAACTTAAATCTAGGTTTTATCACAACAGTTCGATATTATTAACTATTCGTTATTTATTGAGCCCTGCATGTGCTAATTGTGGTAGAAGTAGAGCCAGGAGTGTGGGTTGCTATTTTATTATTAGATTTTAATATGTTGCTCATTTCTCATTGTTCAAACTTGTATTCATCATTCGACTATGTGCAATACAAGTCTGGGAAGGATAATCTGGAAAATAAATCAACATAAATCAAATCAAATATTAATCAAAGTGAATTACATCGGCTTGAAATTGGCAAAAAGAGGTTGAGTTGTGCAGGATGTTATCTGCCATGTCTCCCTCTACATAAGTCAATCGGTCCCAAAAATGTAGACATTGACAAATGTAGAAGAAAAACGTTTTTCCTCTCGTAGGTCTGAGCACAGTCTCTTTTATTGAGAAAGATGAGATAGATTGAACAATATTCAATTCTCTTCCTTTGAATATTCAACTTTATTTTTCTGAAGGTTCGTTATTATATTGAATCTATTGTATTATTGTACAAATATTAAAACAACATTAAATTGTGCATTTCAACATTTTCGATTGTTTCGAACGTCAAACTTACGCAGTTTCTATTACTCCAGGTAGCCACTAAAGAGGCCGTTCTCGGACAGATAGCTTTGGTTAATATAGGTCCTACTATACTCAAATTTATGACGAAAGATCTGTCAAAAGCCCCAAAAAATATGTATTTAATTACTACTCAATTGAAAAAATTATCTGCACACACGCAGATAAAACTTACAAATGTTGTATACACCTCGTTCTTTGACAAAATTCATACCAACATTCCTTCAAAAAGTAATGAAACTTACATGGGATCTAAGTATGCCAATCAGTGTCACATTCGAAAAGCAATTTTATGGCGAAGCACTTTGGCCAATGATAAATTATGAAGAACCCGTAACAATATAAAACCATGAGCCAGCGGCAGGTACCAACGTTGTATCCGTCGCTCAAACCTGTTTTTCCGAGAGCAACCAAATATAGAACTTTTTATACGAGTTCTCCAAAGAGAGTAGCTGAGTCGTTAAACACAATATGGCAACGTCACAGGTTGCCGCTGACACGCTGACAAGAACATTACTGTGATCAGAACACAAAATATATTTTCGGACACTCGGTTTATATCTGGTAGAATAAAATTACAATACAATACAAATGATATTACTGAATTTTATGTCTAAACGGAAATATTTCTGTCAGAATTTTTAATAACACTACATTTTTAAATCGCATATCGAAGAAATATTTCATTTAGAAATGTAATATTTTTTACAGAGAAGATGAAACTACGTGCTGCACATAGTGACGCACTGAGTATAATGAAGAGCGCAGTACAGTAATAGGCGAAAAAACGCAATCAAATATTTCCATTTTTCAGTCAAAATTGAAATTGTTTAACTGTTTGTGGTCCTTTCCCTGAGCTCATGAGTATCGAAATAAACTGTAGATTTCCATCACTTGGGCGAAGGCTGCGAGAGATATCAATGGTCGTTTACGTTTAATTTCTGGGAGTATCGGAAAGTAGTAATACGGATTCTACTATAAAACAATGCTCTCACTTTCTTCAGAAGTTTCTAGCGTGATTTGTTAGTCAGGAACCGACAAGAAGACCTCTGTCCAATGGCCACTGAAGACGTTCTGCTGAGGCAGAAACAAAAGTCTGAATAAAGTACTAGCATAACTAGTGGGCCGCGACCTACCAGCCCAGTAAGCAATTTCAATACACAACTTGGAGAAAAAATACACATTGGTATATAACGATTAAGTGAAGGAGAATAATCGGAGATATCGAGGAGTTCGGGGCACCTACGTTCGAGTTTTTAATTGATTGTTTAGTGATTTCGGGCCCGTCAACTGCCAGGGTCATTATTCCCGTTAGTGTAATGCATGTTCGTGATCTTTCCCGAACAGAAGTACAGAAGCACAGATGCACAGAAGACCTGTGCACTTTTTTTGAGTTCCAGAATCCCTTCTCTTCAATTTAACTACAACATTTTAACTTACATTTTCATTTCAACAATAAATAGTTGAAAGAAGTATATATTTTTTAATGAAAACAAACAAAATAAATAAAATTAACATTTTAAAAAGCACGAAATTAGCAACTTTTGAACAAATAGACATTTTCGTTCTCGAATTATAGAAAACTTATTTGCAACGGTAAACGAACTGTAGATTTGACTTTTCTGCAATAACTCACGCTCAGCTCTACTCCCAGCACTGACCTCTACTCCTACCATTCCAAATTGGTTCACGTGCAATATGTGGAGGAAAAATCAGATTCTTTTCCTACCTCCTGCATCGTATTCCAAACTCTTCTCCATCTTCATAATCATTACTCATCTCACCATCATCATAATACTTTCCTCTTAATACAAAGCCCCTTATTGGCGAGACCGAGTAACAGGCATGTTGAGATTTCTGGTTTCGCATCAAGGATTATCGTGCGGTTCGCCGAAAATCCATGGTAAACATTAAGTACATAAAACCATGAGCTTTCGCTATCAAGTACCACCCTAACATCAAACCATACACCTCCATAACATCAACATCCTTACTACCAATCATCACTATGACAACAAATTACTAGCCACCATCCACTGACAAGCACTACGAACAACTACCAATAAGTAACGACCACCTATAAGCCACCACAATGTCGCATTACTAGCCACCAAAAATTGCTCTCTTGACCACCATAACTAGGTGTCTAGTCGTCCATCCCCATCACCACCATGTCACCACCGTTCGCATCAACTTTGCAGCTGGGGGCGGCGTCGGCGCTGCTCGTGGCAATAATCGCCGCTGTCGCCCCACACAGCAGAGTTCTGTAACGCCTAGCGGTCCTTAATTGCCGGTTATTATTTTTAGTTCATTAAAACTGTATCCTCCAGATGAGACCAGAGCACAAAATGAAGATTAGTTCTCGAAAAGTTATCAGCGAAGGAAGTAATAAATACTCAATAATTGTTTAAAGAAGAAAAAAAGAAAGTGAGAAAGTAAAATGCTCTTCAGTCATATGCAAGTTCTACCAGTCCTGTAATACATTTGTGTATGTATGTGTGTATGGTAATATTGGTAAACGTCGCTTCAAATATCAGTAGTATATCTATTATGACACTTCAAATCTACCACATGAAGTACCCAATGAGAGATAATAGTCCAGACTTACTGTTTTGAGATAAAATACCTTTTATGTATTGCAAACACATGCAAATCAATGGAGGGTAAAGAGAATCTGTCAGGTTCATTCAGGCATATGGCGAGGAAATGAAAATTTCTGGGTACTGAACACATGTAAAATTGTTGGTCAACTTGCTCATTGGACGGTCAATTTGAAACACTCAAAATTGTTTCTTTTGACTATCATTTACCCCTTCATACGTCTAAGGTATTTATACATACTACATTTATGTTTTAATGCTGCTCCAAAATTAATGGAATGACATATTGCTTAATAAACCTAAATGCAACACAAAAATACCTATCTTTTCCCGAAGTCATTTATCGGTCCCGTTAAACACATTTATCACTGAAATAATGAGAAAAAAACTTAATTACCGCCGATAAAGCCACTATTCGCGTTATTTAGTTTTGCATTCCAGTTGATATCACCAATATTATTTCTTAATCATCAGCTACGGGCAACGACCTCAACGCAATCTTCTTCCTTAACATCCACCATCTTTATTATGACCCACAGAATTTATACCTATTCGGCCATACGCGAGAAGAACGGTTTTATGGATTTGAGGAGGTTGATGCTGATGTTTGTATAATTTGAATGGTAAATGATAGAATGAGATACAGCTTGAATAATAATAATAATAATAATAATAATAATAATAATAATAATAATAATAATAATAATAATAAGGCTCGAACACATGGCTAAAATATGATGATCTGTTTGGCGCAACAGAAGGTTTAATGGTTGCTATTCAGGATCAAATTACCAGCACTAGAAGCTTAGGAAAACATGTCCTCAACCAAACAAAAGATGACACACGTAGAAAATGCTATTCAACAATTGAGAGCATACAGCACAGCACATCACATCACATCACATCACATCACATCAGGATGGCTCACACAGATTACATCTCTAGGCAAAATCAAGTTGTAAATATTATTCATGGGAAACTGGCGGCGAAATCTAAACTTCAAGAAATGATCTGACCTAATTAATAATATGTTCCCGATACTGTGCTTGAAAATTCAAACTATAATTTGTACTATGACCAAGAAATTATCACAGAGAAAACCATTCCTCATAACAGACCAGACATAACTTTTGTCAACAAACTTCAAAAGATTGGATGCCTGATTGACATCACAGTTCCACAGAAGGCAAATCTTCAAACAGCACATGCAGGAAAAGTATCAAAGTACACAGAACTAGCATCAGAAGGACTATGGCATCTCCAAAAAGTTCATATTGTTCCTCTGGTCATTTCGTGCACAGGGATTAAACCAAATAACATCCATAAAAATCTGGATCTTATTCAAATGCCAAAGTATATATGTTATACAAATGATACAGAAATCTATCATCTTAAACATATACAGGATTGTGCAAAAATTGTATAATAACAATAATAATAATAATAATAATAATAATAATAATAATAATAATAATAATAATAATAATAATAATACCAATGCGTTTTCTTTTCCATTTTACCAAACTGTCTTCAAGCACTTCCCGCAAGCACCACCCATGTCTGGGGGTGTGGCGCCACTCCGTTGCTTTTTGAAGTCGGAGCGCAAATTACTGCAGTTTTTCGCTTAGCCGCTCCACGCCGGAGATCGCTTGTTGGGGCTGTCGCCGCCAATGTAATCGCGAGCCGGCGCTCAGAACGCTTTTGTCGCCAAGGCACCCGACGCCGACGGCGACGCCGCCGACGCCGACGTCGCACGCAGGTTCGCCGACGGCGGCGCGCCTCGCACGCACGCGTGAACGCATGTCTCCACGATACCATGACGCCGCCACCATCGCGTTCGAGGAAATCGCGAAAAAACGCGCGGTGTTTCCAGGGTTGCCATTGCTTCGTACAAACATCCGCCGTTAGATGTATTCGGATTTTTTAGTTTTTTATATTATACATGATTTTTCATTAATCACTTATTTAATGTTTAATTTTTAATGAAAAATCATGGATGATGTAAAAAAACTAAAAAACTTACCCCAAATCGAACATGTGATGCATTTCCACCCGTTGGGCGGTATTCCTCAAAATCAATTTTGCTCCCGAGAGAGAGAGAGAGAGAGAGGAGAGAGGGAAAGAGCGAGAGAGAGTGAAAGCGAGAGAGGGATAGAGAGAGAGAAAGAGGGAAAGAGAGAGAGAAAGAGGGAAAGAGAGAGAGAAAGAGGGAAAGAGAGAGAGAGAAGGAAGGAAAGAGAGAGAAAGAGGGAGAGAAAGAGAGAGAAAGAGAGAGAAAGAGAGAAAGAGAGAGAAAGAGAGAAAGAGAGAGAAAGAGGGAGAGAAAGAGAGAGAAAGAGAGAGAGAAAGAGAGAGAGAAAGAGAGAGAGAAAGAGAGAAAGAGAGAGAAATAGAAAGAGAGAGAAATAGAAAGAGAGAGAGAGAGAAACACGTTTTGCAGCCCAAAAAAGGGAATTCCGCTCGATCTGGCAACCCTGAGTGTTTCACGAGGGTCTTCTCGGCAGAGGAATTTGGTATTTGTTTTAGCATTTATTAATTACGTCCCTTTTGGTCGATTATGTTTATTCTCGGTGACCCCCCGCCCGACCGATCCGGCCTTCATCCCACATTGGTTTTCAGAAATCATTTATACAGAGTGTGCGAGGTGGAAAAGTCGAAACTTCGCAAAGAAGCCCTTAGGATAATTTAAAACATATTTTGTCTAATAAACTATGTACAGATTCCGAATGGCTTGACCGCAATAAGCACTCAAATGTTCGTTTGAAAAAATTCTTTTTTGTCAAAACTTTGCATTGTAGTAGCAGAGAAAAACTCCAAAACATGGAAATTGTTTATTATTTACAAAAGAAATTCATGTATTCCGAAGAAGTATTGTATATTAATTTCGTTTATAAATAATAAACAATATACATGTTTCTGGTGTGTTTCTATCCTTTTGAAATGCAAATTATTGCCTAGAAAGCATTTTTTCTACCCAACTTTTGAGTGCTTATTGAGGCTAAGCTATTCGGAATATGCTCGTAGTTTATTAGACAAAATATGCTTAAAATTGACTTAAGAGCTTATTTGCGAAGTTTCGGCGTTTCCTCCTCGGACAGCCTCTATATAGGCGGCAAGGTGCCCCGCTGATCCTACTCAGCCTATTAGCCCCGGGGCCAAGGAGGAGGATCTTGTACAGAGTTACTAGATGCCGCTGCTTCTCAGAAACGGAAGAAGCGTGGAAAAGATGCATTCGCTCCTGATGCCATTTTATTTTACTGAAAATATTTGAGAAATTACCGCCGCATCATCACAATGCTCACTATCATAAAAGATGTTGATTCTTTTCATCCTTGCAATCTCCGTAACTGAAAGAAATACTATTACTAAATTATTTTTTTCAATGTTTAAATCACAGCAATTTTACGCTGTTCCATTGAAGTATTCCAACAATACAGATAATTAAGTTTTCTATAATTTTCACTCTTTTCCAATTACTAAATTATTGGCAATTTCTGCTGACAATTCCAATCCACACTTCTACTGTTTCAACGTAATGGAAATTTTCGTAGTTGATCAATCATTAGGTCTAATTGCAATCTCAAGAATTGGAAGAGGAGAAAAAATTGAAAGTAAAAAACTTTCGTATTAAGATTGTTGCGTAAGATTAGAGCGCAATGATCATGTTTACTACTTTTTCGTGAATCATGAATAATGAAAAAATAAGAATGTTTGTTTAATAGCATAATATAGTTTTCCTCTAATGAAGCAAATGGTAGATAAATTCAACTCTAGCAATATTAAGATCGCTTTGTCGACTATTCATACATCATTGAGATACAGTCACTGGTGTAATTCTTATTAACGCAATATTTAAGACACTTTCGATGAAAAACTATACAAAATGATACATAATAGTTTAAATATTCATTGAGAACCTATTAGACTTCTTATATATATAATATATATATATATATATATATATATATATATATATATATATTATATATATATATAATATTTTTACTGTCATGGAATTATAAGTAGGATAAAGAATCGAAAGTAAAAATACGAAGACAGTGGAGCTATTAGAATACGCATATATATTTAGTCAACGTGATCATAGTCAAATTTTTCCGTTGATATGACTTTAACTTGATTTACCAATTTAAATTACTAAAGTACATCGATTGTGATAAAACAAAAAATACTAATAATGTAGAATTTATTGTTCAGTGAAGCAACAGAGAGGATTTCATGATTGCATTCATAAAACTTCCGCCACTCGTTAGGAAAGGCATGCCATTGCATAAGCACTAAAACACATGGCAATATTTACCATTTGACCATAAATTAGGCCTCTTAGAGCAGTAAGAACAATCATGATAGCATTTTTATTACATGTACAGTTTTATGTATGCGTAGGACATATCAATGCCGCTATAACGATGCCATTGAACTTAATTTCATCACAGTTCCAACCGACGTGCCTGTACAATGAATGGAAACGATACAGCATTTCACTTTCATTTTTATCGGAGAGCTTCCGTTTAAAAACAGTGATCTCAATCAGAGTTTCGATCTCGCCAACGTTTGTTTACTGCTTGATTACCCCGAACACAAAAGAAAAATGCAAACGCGTGGCTACAATATACAGCGTCCATGCGCATCTGAAGTGATGAAGAAAGTAACGATAGAAGGTCACAAAATATACCTAGTGCAATACTGAAAAGAAAATAGGATATCGAACTCGTATTTTACACTGACTTATACACTCCAAACATGACGCCTTAACCGAACAAAAACATTTCCAGTACCTTCCATAAATAAGTATAGGATGCTGTTCCCTGTTCACGAGTCTCGCCTTTCGCCTTATAAGATGGCATGTTGAGATTTACGTTGATGAATTAGTCTGCGAAACGCTTGGTACTGTCTACAAAAATGTGAATTGAATGGCTTCCTGTGAGATTATGACACTCTGAAAACCAATGGACACAAGTAACATTTGATCAGCAGAGCAAATAAATAAACGGCGAAAATGATGCAGTGTTTGCTTCAGTCCATGCTTTAAAAGATTGCGAATCATTGTGAGATAATTCATGTAAAAGGAGCAGTGAATGGATTACAAGATGCGTTCGTGTTCGCTACAAAAATCAAATGATGTCTGCCAACAACGATTTGTTTTACTTATGTAAAAGAACCTTTGAACCGGCGTAAATATCATGATAGGCTTCAAAATGTTTAGTAAACGATCATGAAAAATGGAGTAAAGGAAAGAAGCGTCGAGTGCTGTTTCACAATGTAGCGACTGATGAGGCAGATCAAATTACATAGAGTAGAAACTGTTAGAAACATGATCTAATGTGTACATAGGGGAAATATAGGAACAGTTTGTAAATCAGTAAAAGAGAAGGGACAAAAATTAATTTTAATTAACTACACTTAGCTGAATTATCATTAAAAGTAGCAACAAATGTTTTTGGCGACATTTCATGACAAGAAATACTAGCTCCTGTAAAAAATAAACTATTTAAACCGCAAACGACGTACATATTTGATTTCATGGTAGTGTTCATTTCAGTATCGTATAATTCAATGTAGATAAAAAAACTACTGACCCACTTATAGTATATCTAGCCCCCCCCAAAAGAAAACTTAAGAAATTTACCTTACTACTATAAATAATTTATGTACTTTAAAAGTTGGCCCGAGTATAAATTCATAAACTTAATGTATTTTACGAAATATTTTAGGAGACACCGCGTACATTACCGCACTTATGTATATTATAGAAGGATATATGGTGATTGAGAGTATCATTGTCCCTTATATGTGCTCGGCACGTAGTTGTACCATTTCAGGATACAAATAAAAAATAATGTACAAATGAAATATTTAATACCGTAAACACATTTAATTTTTAAAACTCTTCCCACCTCAAATATTTTGTGAAGCCGCTGACGTCGCCAGGGCTTTGCATATGGATGACCGCTCGGCGGCGGCTCGAGGGCGCACGCGGGTGCCGGCGGAAGCGCGAGATCCGGCGGGTGGGGGGTGGGAGATGGGGGGCGACGGGGGGGGGGGCGCTAGCGCCCGCAGCCACGGCGTGCTCACGAGTTCGCGTCGCGTCGGGTCGCCGGGCGCCGCGCCGGCGCCGCCGCCGCCGCCGCGCCGAGCGGCCGCAACGCGCCGCGCGCGCCGTGACGAGACGTGTGACGTGACGAAGCGAGACGTAGCGTGCTCTTGCGACGCCTCGGCTGCGCCTCGGGCGCTGACGTGTTGTGTTTGTGTGTGCGCGTGTACGTGTGGGGTCGCGAGGAGGACAGAGTGCGTCGACACGCAGCTTTCCCAACGAATGCATTCAGCCGCCGATATCCTGAGTTCCAGCACAAACATGTTTCCAGTTGCGCGGAAACAGACTTATAGCCATAATTTTCAAGATTTGTATGTCTCTCTAATTGACATAAAGTGAGCTCTTGAAAACGTGCAAGCTTGTAAGTAAAATGCTTCAGAAGATACTAATTACTAAATAAAGACGTTAAAAACTCATTTTGAGAATAAGGCAGAAGAAGGTTAAACTCAAGAACGCAATAGTTTTGAAGCATTTAAGAAAGTAGAATTTTAGTAGAATTACATATTAAAAAGGAATTTATTAGTAAAAAAAAACATTCCAATGAATTTACCAATTTTACTCTTCCAATGAATTTACTCTACCACAATTTATACCGAAAGTCTATTTAGTTCTACATAAAAATTTTCATTCCCGACTTAGTGTTCCTTTCCGCATAAATGGTCACAATTGACCATTTTGTCGTTCAGATCCGTCTGTCAAGGAAAAACCTCTTGGTGTGAAACTACTTTCTTGCGCTTCGCCATGATTATTTCCTTCATAAGCATTTTTCTTGCGTTTCCTTCGTGTTCTTTTTCATTTTCATCTCTATTGTCATTTCGTTATTCGTCACTTTCACCTTCTTCCTCTAGGCCTACCGGTGCTTATCTCCAACGGAAGAAGAACGATGAAGAATTAATATTTGGACCGATTTATTTCTAACGAGCAATAGAGAAAAATGTAAAAAGACGATATGAACGGCTGGCGTCATGCCTGGCCACGAAAGGGCTTATATTAGCTAGCTCGTGCTCACGAGCTGGCTACACCCAACTGCCTCGTTTCAAAGAGAAAGACGTTCGTTTGTTGTGTATTTCCTGGTGTGTCAACGGCTAAGGTCATTGGCTCTGTAAGTGTATTTAATGTTATAATCCGTGAAGTCGTGGGACTTGCCCTCCGAATGTAATACTCGAAGCCGACGTACGTCGGCAAATTGTATACGTGGCTTCATCTTTGTTGGTATCTACGGCAACAGCCGGGACAAGCTCACGACTGGCTTCCGAACATGTGTGGTGCGTGTGTAAGGAGAAGAGACTGGTCAAGGACGAGGAAGGAAAGATTGCGCGGAGTCAGTGGCATGTTTGTTATTGTACTGTTCTGGTATTTAGCTGATACTTATCGGAGAGACCTCAGAAAACTATCGATCAGAGCAGCCGGCCGCTAAGCAACGGCTGAACTCGACCTAGCTATTTCGCTGTTGTTTAAATCCCGCCGCCGTCGGGACTCGAAACTTAGGACTTCCAGGTCGGACACGATTGTTGACCCGAGCCATCTCAGCCTGCGGAGAAGTCGAAGGCGGGGTTAAGGGAGACCTGAAGGTAGCGCATGCCAAACCCAGGACTGTGACGGAGGGCAGCAGATGAGGCATCAATCCGAGCGGCGTACCAAGCTTCCAAACATTTGATGACATTACACAGAGGAAGGTCACTCTAAGCCACAGACGCCTACCGTGACGCCTGCATTGCGGGTGATCAAGAGTTGCGCTTTCGACTCCCTTCAAAGGTACTAAATTTCAACTAATGCTTATGTTACGGAAAGTCAAATGACGTATGGCGAGAGGCATTAGATTTTCGCCTTTAAAAAAAACAACAGCAGACGTATTATACGTATATCGTCACACCTTGACAAATTGTATAATCGCTATTAATAATGTAGTGAAATTATTTTTGTGACAAAGTGGATTTGAAATGATATTATAGTAATGTCTGCGATAGGAGCAGAAATATCACAAATTCCATTAAAATCGGCCAGTATGGTTTTCTTTGTGAATGCATGAAAGAATGATTTCTTATTGTTATTTATTAATGTTTTAAGATAACATCGACCTTTTTAATAAATTAAAAATTAAAACATACTTATATAACCATCACATCATGTTACGGGACGTTTCTGGGTGGGCTTGTTTCTCTTCCTCGTAGAAAAGAGTACCACGTACATCAGTGTGAAGCCGAAAACAAACAAAACTGCTTCTACTCGTTTGTGAAGAAAATTGAACATTCCTTTGCATGCAAAAGCTATTACGAAACTGACGTTCGTATCTCGGTGCCAGAATTTCTATCCCCAGCTGCGCCTGCCGTTAGCTCACAACGCAAGCGCTCGTTTCCACCGTTCGACAGCATTTGGGAGTGCTCGCTCTCTCTACAGCGCCTGCTAAACATGTCTAGCTTACAAGTATGTGATGATATACCATTGACTTAGATGACAATCTCAGTACATGAAAACTTTAATAAATTTAGCGGGAGTCGAAACAACGACTCTTAATTACTCGCTGTTCAGTTGTCACTGAAAATGACTGCAGCATTTAGAGTAGCTTCTATTTTTTCCTGTTATTTGCGTAACAACGTTCCAAGCTTTTTTTGTCGTATTTTCCTTGAGCACTGTCAGTCATACGCCAAGTCAAGTCGTAAGTCAATCGTCAGTCACGTCGTATCTCTATCGACCAGGGGCTCAGCGTCGTTAGTATCCGCTGTTCCCAGACGGTCGCCCATCCTGGGACCCGCGGTGTCTGTAGCTGATTAACTTCTGTGACTTCACGGAGCATGGATAAGTCCTCTACCGGCGCAGGTTTATGTGTATAGTCTAACATGTTATTAAAAATATTCAGAAGCGGAAGAAGTGCTGGAGAAAAACTGTTCTTTTATGCACAAGAGATTCGCAAATATTTACTACATTTTTCGATACTCCCCCTTGGCAATTGCTTGGAATAAAAAGAGGCGAGATGAGGAGGGATAAAAAGTTCCACGTTTTCTGATTTACGGATTATTACTGAAGATTTGGCTCGCAAATGTTCATGCATTCTGATGTAAATTAATTTCTTAGAAAAAAAACAAACAAACAAACAAACAAATATACAATAGTTGTTTGCCAAAAAGATTGTACCTGGTCGATAGTCAGAAGGTTGAATGCACGAACCAGGACTTCAATACATGGGCGAATTGAAAACAATTCCCTTCCTTTGAAAACTGCATTTACAAATACACTACCGTCAAATACAAAATTTCAAATCAGATTTTGTATCCTGCTTAGTTAATATATCACTGATTCAAGAAACGTTTGTTGGTTAAAGGTATGAGAATGGTTGGCATGAATAAAATATATGAAAATTTGTTATGGAAGTGCGAGAGAAAGAAAACTGAAAAGTGTCGTTATAACCTGTAAACAAATACTTCTATTTTTATTTCTAAACTAATTTTCGCCCGCTTCAGCAAAAATGCTACTGAACAAAACCATAATTGTTCTTCAAAAATTAGCATATTTCCTGCTAAAGAACAACAAATAAAATACTCTGTTACATTGCATTAAATTAAATATTTTAACAAAAATATTCTTCACGAATACTTCGATAACGTAGTATAGTATATATTCCGTACAACCGTCCATTTCACAACAAGAATACTAAAAAAGTTGCTAATCAATAACGCAACGTCAGAGTAGCAAATATTCAACGGTGTGTAGCCTCTTCCTTGGAGCCTTGATGTTGCAGGACGTCTTTGTGTTGTTGGCAGAGATGAACTGAGCGTACAAATTCAGTCGGTACGACCAGTATGAGAATAGTCGGAATGTGATAATCAAGTATTTGCATTTTTCAGTCAAATTCGAATTGATTTAATTGGTTTTGGATTTTCTCCACGTACCTGGGTATATAACAAATCCACATACGCTTCTTACATTGCTGGTGGCTACATAGTTTTCTTTTAAATTTTGCAGACTTGGGAAATTAGTAATGTAGATGATCCCAAATCTTATACTGGATACTAGTTCAGTTACAGAATCTTATACTAGATACTAGTTACAGAGCATTGGCATTGTGTTATAATAATATTCATTTTCTAGTTTTTCTGGTTCTCTTATTCAACTTCATGGGGTAAAAAGAATGGCAATCAGGATTCTGATATCAACTTTTCTAAAAAAATGATGAAGGATTAATGTAATTTTTATCGATGAAAATGTAGGGTATGCAAATGGCCACGTTGTTTCCTACTTGTTTTTTATAGTTTAATTTCCGAAGGATTGTGAGGATATGTGTGAATACCTTCTGGAACATGGCCTCTACATGTGGTCAATTTTTATTTATTTTTTATTTATTTATATTTATTTATATTTATTTATACATATTTATATTTATATGTTTATATTTACTTACATATACTTATATTTATTATTTTTATTAATTTTTATTTATGTATGCATTTGTTTATTTATTTACCCACAATCAGGCAAAGCCCGAATTTAGAAGTAATTACTCTAATTACCTAGTCCTATCCAGCAGTTCTGTTTTTTTTTTTCATTTGTGTCAACAGCATTATTAACTGTGTTCCATGATTCCTCAGCAAGTAGTCCGTAAATAATTTGACGTTTACTTTAGTGAATGCTCTGCACATGCGTGAATAATTTGTGTCAGTGTTCATGTTATTAGTAATTGTAAAAAAATGTGCATCATGGTCACTGTAACCTAGATTAGTAGTTTTTATTTCATATCTAGTTGTGTTTTTTTAATTATAATCTGATATATTGCTTTTTGTGATGTAAATGTATTCCGTGTAGGTACATTCACTGTAATATCTAAAGTAAAATAATGCAGTAAATTCAGAAACTGCTTTTTCGTGGGATTCGCTCAAAAAATCAATATTGAAATCTCCACAAATAACAATGGATTTAAAAGATAGATTATTAATATTGTTCAGAGTTATCTCTAGATTTTCTAAGAAAATAGAATTATCTAAAGCTCGCTTTGGTGGAGGTCTGTAGATGCAAAGTAAGATTGTTTTGGGCGTAGTAAGATGTACGACTGTTATTTCAAAAACTTTTCAACTGCATATAAATTGAATTATAACAAGAAGATAGTATCAATATCATTTCTTTCGTAAATACACGAACCTCCGTAAGCAGGGCTCTTATTTGATTCCCTCGCTCTACAATACGATCCTGCAAGGTAAAAACTAGGAATTTGGAGTGTGTTTAAATCATCATGAGAGAACCAATGTTCGGTAAAGCAAAAGACATCTATTTGACCTAGATCACACCGTAATATACCACAGTAAAACATGAAGATGGATTGGAGAGGAAAAAGAGGGACACATTGGACAAAAATTTGAATGGTGATGGTAGAGCATAACTCTGAGATTCTTTCTTGCGCATCAGCTCAGCATTGTTGCCTTTAATTATATTTCATGTACTTCACATTATTGTTCACGCACAGTAAAATTAAGTATAGAACATAAAAGATAACCCAAAGAAAAGGAACGTGCATGTAATAATACATACCACCTCTGACAATGACAACGTGTTAATAAGAAAGTGTGATTGCTTATACTTTGCTACGCTGTCATTTTGTGTTCTTGTTCAGTTACTGTTTTCAATCTCGGCCTTCTGTTTGTATGTTGCATCTTCAAGAACTTTCTAATTATTTGTCAGTTTTTTCAGCAATATTTACAGCTGAACGTGTAATGGCGCAATACATTTCGCCAAAATTGTCCTATGCATTGTATATTAATAGCTCTGAGGTGCTAAAGGGCCAGTAAGGGTCAATAAGTAGCCAGTTTATGTGCACTAAAGCACGCCAGGGGCAGTCAACCGAATCATGCCATCTTTGTATGGTAAATAAACGAAAGATACGTAACGACGGAAAAAGGAAACTAAGTATACGGCGTTCCATACAACGATTGTACTGAGCAAATAATCCCCGATATCAGCAATCACACTCGTTAATTAACAACTGAATACGCTATAACTGGCTGCATGCGAAAAACTTAAGTACAGCGTCTGCCCTGAATCTTCGAATCGACTGGTCCAGTGACTTCATTATCATGTGAATGGTCTTAACCGCACCTGATAGCTCCCATGGGATTGCCCATACCTGTTTTCCAGATGCCGACAAAGAAGAAAAGAAGATGGGTTCCTCAAAAACTGAATACATTCCATTCATAATTATAATTACAAAAATCAATTGTACACGCGATCATGTAATTACATTTTAAAGATGCCTGTTTCTCGCACAATGAAAGAAAACAAAAATAATTCTATTAGTTTTATCCTGTATAAAATATCATCTGTAATGTCCAATTCATTAACTCAGAATTGTCAAAGATATTGCGGGTGCTTTTCATTTATTCATTTTAATTTCAGTTAGCAAAGAAATTTGTCATAATGATTGAATTCGTTAAGAGGCGGGAGGTACGAGGCAACTGAAAGTAAGGTTTTAATTTCGTTCTGTGTGAAATCTCGACTCGTAGATGCTTTTGTCGGATTAAAATGATCACATAACGCCACACTTTAGAGGAAATATTTTAATGTAAAGTTCACGTTATTTTAATGTATATTTAAATATAGTTCACCACAACATTGTAATGTATTTAGGTGGAAATGCAGATTTAAGACAAAACCTATTACTGTTTACCAACCCGTTTTCAACATTATATGCTAAGAAATTTCTTAGAAATAATACTTATTATTGTTGAGTAAACTCAGAATTTGTTAGAAACATTCCATTTCGTTTCTTTTATTTATTTTATTTAGTTCAAAGCAATTCTCGCCCCTTATCGCTGGACTCTTCTATCATTCCCTGGTCTCCTCTAAATAATCTATTTGTTACCTCGGTGTCCTCATGGACTTATTTATTTACGTCAAAAACAGTGTGTGACGCGCTATGTAGAGAAGTTAATTTGAAGTTGCATGTGTGTCCAGAAGGGGCCATCTCAGCATTTGCCCAAAGACCAGGGAATCTGGGCGTAAACCTGTTCAAGATGTCATTGAGCCTGTCATTGGCTCAGAAGCTGAATACAATACATGTTACAGGTTCTTTAGAATTATTCGATCCAAATGATAAATAATACATTACATATCATTGTTAAAATTTATATTACTTTCGTTTTGGATGCTCGATATAGTCTCTAATTGTATAGAAACAGTTGTACAACACAAAATATTTTACTTCGAACTTAAACCTTTGTATCAAATTTAATCGTTTAATGTCATCTGGCAAGGTGTTGTAAAATTATGTACATGAATTGTATGTGTATTATTTATAGTGAGCTGCTGATACTGTCACCTGATGAATATGATCCTCACGTCGAGTGTTGTAGTTATAGACATTAGCGTTTGCTGAAAATATATTCCCGCCCTTAAGTCATTTTTGACCAAAAGCACTAATTCATATATCAAGAGACAAGGTAATGATAATATATTTAGATTAATACATAGAAGCTTACAAGAATCCCGTGGGTGGGATTTGCTTATTATTCGTTCAATTCTTTTTTGTAAACTAAAAGTCTGGGAGATATAAGATATATTTCCCCAGAATATTATGCCATATCTCACGCGGGAATGAGCATTCGCGAAATATCACAACGAGCAGTATGGAGGCGGACTGAATTTGGAAGGATTTTGAAAGCATACCATAAAAAACTTAATTTAGAGTTCAATACATTTAAATCGACGTATCATTTAACGTTTGACTTAATTGAAAGATCTAAAAAATTCGTTTCCTTAACATCAGTCAATGGCACACCGTTCATTTTCAATGGAGTACAGAGCTGTTTATTTGAAATGGAAAACTTCATTGAAACGGTTTTCGTATCATTTACTTTTAATTGGTTATTACGAAACCAATTGGAAGTATTTAATATTGTACTATTTACGGTTTCTTTGTTACAAAAAATATTCGTACCATCGGAAATGAGAACTGTTTTTTCCATTTCTAATCGTAGAGGGCATAGCGTTTACGTGTATTAGAAAGAGAATTGGTCCTAAAATTGATAACTGCGTGACTTCACATGCAATTGGCAAAGAATAGGAAAGGTGTGCACATAAAGTTCAATTATTACAGTAAGTAATTTCTACTCTCTGAGATATGTTCTTACCTAAAATAATCTAACCAATCTAGAGAATTACCACGCATTCCATACGAATGTAATTATGAAAGTAAAATGTTATGATCAATGACGTCAAAGGCTCCTGAAACATCTAAAAATATTCCAATAGATGCTTCGTTTGGTCCATAGATGAGATGACATATTGAAGGAAAGAAAATATGGCTGTTTCTGTAGATTTTGAATTTTGAAACTCATGTTGGCAACCTGAAAACGCGTCGAGTTTACTAAGAAAGGTTTCCATTCATACATAAAAATGTATCTCTAATATTTTTGAAAAAAAGACAAAAGAGAAGTTAGCCGATAATTTTGAAATTCATTTTTGTTGCCTTTTTTGAAATGCGGTTCAATCTTAGCTGTTTTAAAAATATCTGAAAAAATTCCTGTGCATAAAGATACATTAAATATGTGAGTTAACAGGTGTATAATAGCGGGCGCACACGTCTTGAAAAAACAATCCGGAAATTCATCTAAACCGGCCGAAAATATATATTTTTAGTCTACCGATTATTTTGAGAATTTCGTATGAAAAAGATTCGGAAACGAGCAACGAGTCTATAATTTTCGGGGAAAAGTCTGATAGTGACTTATGTGGCTGAAGACCCTTAGGAAGATCGGCAGCAATTGTCGCAAATTATTGATTAAAGAGACTAGCCATTGTTGCCGGATCGTTCACATTTCTTTCGTTACCTTTTCAAACAACATTCTCTAGAAGGTTTATAGTGTGTTTAGTGTTAAAAACTCTTCCCACGCCTGTGTGTAATTGTTGGCGAAAAATACTAATGCATGCAATCAACACACGATCACTTTACTAATGTTTCCTTGGTGAAAACAAGGCGTTTCTTGTGAGCCTGCATTTCCACACGTGTAGGACAAGCAAACTACAAGATTCCCCCACTGTCCGACCCTGTCCCATTGCCGTAGACCACCGCCAGATTTATGAGTACATGGCGAACCTGGCAGGCGCGCTGACTGATCAGCACCTGTGACAGGCTCTTATTGGTTGCCGAGCAAAAAGGCATCCGTCTCCCGCCTCCGCC
>BOPP01000070.1:1833174-1857042 GCA_017312745.1 Gryllus bimaculatus | reverse complement strand
AATAATAAAGAAATAAATTAAAAAATAAACATAAAATAAATAAAAATAAATAAATAAAAAATAAAATACAATAAATAAATAAAATAAATAAATAAATAAATAAATAAAATAAATAAATTAAATAAATAAATAAATAAATAAAATAAATAAAATAAACATAATAATAACCAAAAGCAAATAAACATGAAAAGGAATATCTTACGCCTCAAAAAAGGCCACCAAATGTTATACTATTTTTCTACAGTCAATGAATGATAAAATGAAAGTAGAGCTACACAAACGGATGGTCTACGTGACTATACATGGCAATCCCGCAGATGGTCCACAGAAACAAGTTGATGACGCACAACCCAGAACCAGAAGTCCAAACCAACGGCCTGCAACGGAAGGCGGGAGGGAACGAAAATAGAAGCCCACACGCCAAGAGCTACGACCGTAGACGAATGATTGAGTCAGAAACAAAATACGTAAAATCCACCTAGCCAGGAACATGGTATAAAGGCGCCCACAGCAAAAAAAACGCGAAATCCCAGCGTACGAGTGCATGGCTGACAAACCAACCCAAAACAACCGAAGCAGGCATAAGAGCCCCAAGATGTCGAGGACAATTACGATCTCCCCTCCTTGCTCTCCGCCCTCGCATCGCTACTCGCCTTCGCCACTCCTCACTTTTGCTCTCGTTCCACAACTCGAGAGGAAATTCCCGCCCACAGTGCGGCAGCTTTTTGCTATCGAGATTTCTGCACGCCGCTTCTTTTTCTAACCGATGATCCCAAAACTTGCTGTTTTAATAATCTCAAAGAAACGGGTTTATGGGGAAGTCTAAAACGATCGCTGCAAAGAGCGACACGCTCTACCTTTCAGGCTTTTTTCGATATTTGAATGGAGCGATTGAAGAAATTAAGTAATTCAACGAAAATCCAAGAATTCACTTTTCCAAGAGGAATTTTGTAGTGTTTCTGAGTTTGAACTAGTCCTTCTCTTTGGCTCCCAACTATGTCTTTAGAATGTATTCACTTAAATAAACAAAGACTATACATATAAAATCCTTCTCCTACAAACGTTAGTTGTTGAAAGACGGAATGGAATAGTTGTCACCTGTTTTTTTTTGGGGGGGGGGGAGGTAATTCCAGATAGTGATTATGTTCTCCGAGATAAATTTTCTCCTTAGAATAAAAAAGTACATTAAAAATGTTCAGGCGTTTAAAACATAGAAGAAACTTAGAAGTACGCGAAACATTGACAAGAGGTACTCGGATATTGATTTTCTTAAACAATCTTTGACATAACTAACAGCAATTTTTGATAGGAAGGGCAACAAGTACAAACACATTATTTGTGCACGAATATACTGTTGCTCCTAAAGATCAAAACAAAAAGTATTTCTACTTAGTATCGAAATAATTACATCTCATAATTCTACTCGTTAACAGGTTCAATGAAGTCCAAACACGAGGGATCGAGGGGAGGTTAGGTTAAGATGCTCGTAGCTAATGTTTACCATCGTGTATATATTATTTCTCTAATACCAAAAAGAGTTTTTATGCACCCAACAGAACTAAGCCCCCTTAATGAAGTATGGTTGTGTACGGTAAAACTTCATTAGACAGAGAAAACCGTTTTTAGACGAAAAATAGACTAAAATATCGATTGTAAATGACCGATAATGCACTAAAAGCCAGGCAGGCGCACATGAAAAATAGAAACAACGAAGTGCAAACCGCAACGCAGATATGCATGGTGGTATGTTCCACATCCCTTAATTTACAAAATTAGATCTTTTTAGACCTATTATATTCCTGGGGGTTCGGTTATACATGTAGAATATCAAATTCTCGAAGTTTAATGATTTCACTAATAGTGTGCAATGATTTTTTAAAGTATTCTTATGTAAAATGATTTTCAGGACTTTTCTCAGTCTATCATTTAGTAGTTTCTTACTTTATTATTTATTCTCGTGAACGTTCCGTAATACATGTTTTAAATGCTTTGATACTATTTGAGATAATACAATAAAAATATTATTTACTAATATTTAAGTCTATCATTCGCGATATTACGATTTATCGCCAATTGCTTTGCGGCCTGCGGAATTCGTGAACGTGAAAACTAGTATTCAGTTACTTCGACATTATTACATTGCTTCTACAATTGTGTATCATTAATCGTCACAAAACATTACAAACTGTATATGGCGTATGGGGAGAAGCACAAATTGCTCATGTTTATTTGAAATCTAAAATCTCTTCTACACCTTCTTATCATAAATAGTTGATTGGTGAATAAAGGTATCAACAAGACCGTTTGCAACATTCGAAAGCTAAACATATTTGCCTTCAAACAATAGAAAAATAATATTAATTGGCAAACGAACTCAGGATTTGATTTAATAGTATTTCTGTCAAATAGTAGTTCCCCCTCGATTCACGCAACTAGTGAAAAGAGAACTAAAGAAAACATGTCCATAGTTAAGCTATTTTATGACCAGAAGCAAAACGAAAGGGCATCTCAATATTTTCACAATGGATGAAGAAAATCTGAACGAAAAGTCTGATCGAGATGGCATTAAAATCAAACTCTACACTTTCACGCCTTCTCATGATATCTGATAAAATTAATTTTACATCCCTCAGATTTATATTCCAAATCTACACTACCCAACGCGTTTCAAATTCTACAGTTTTATATTTACCAATAATAATTTAGTGATCATGTAACTTACAGTTAAAAATGTAGCGTGAAGATAATATTTCTCCCACAAAGTGATTGATTCAATTCATGTAAATAATGAACAATTAAACTGCATTCCTTTCTTAGAGAGTCATAGTTTTGAGTATTGAATTATTAATTTCTATCTGTACCCGCCAATTTTGATCTAAAACAATTGATGCACAGACTTGGGGTACAAAATACACAATTTACAATTTCTAATACGTTTTCGCCGGTTGTAAACACAATTTTGGGTTAACTGCCTTAAACCCTATCTGTCGTTCAGCTCTACGAAATGAGAACAGTCTCATCAACAAACTTGAATTGTTTTCTCATTTCTAGATTTTCAATGATTGATTTCCGTTAAATATACATTTTTTTTCAAATACAGAATGAACGGCTCCATTTCCGAGCATGTCAAATACTTTGGTCACTAGTTCCGTAACCATAGAGCATGTTCGAGCGGACAGGTGACGGTGTTCTTCCTCCTATGGGACGTGAGACACGGCGCCGTCCTACTCGTTGGCTTGCGGGGTTCTCGCCATTCAATTGCCTTCCCACAGTGGGGCACCGCCTCAGCTGGGATAAGCTCTAAACTCCCAACCGGTCTACCGATTAGTGCGTAGAGTAGATCATGTACGCGCGTGTGTGTATATGGTAAAAACAGAAAAGAAGGACAAAGAAAAGAAGTTCACGCCCGGTCCGTTGCGCGTTTGTGAAGGTATCGCTCTGGTATTCGCCACGAATTCGTCCGAGAAAGCACAGAAAGGTACCGATCAGAGCAGCCGGCCGTTAGAATCTCGTCCACACATGCTGAAATCGACCTAGCTATCAAGCAAGTGTCGAAAACCCGCTTCCTTAAGAAATCGTACCTTAAGACCTGGCGATTGTCGACGCTGCAGCGGTAACTGTTGCCACTCAGCCAATCCAGACGATCACTTGATTTATTTGATTTGATTTATTTTGTCGAAGTATAGTAAATAGTCCACGAGACATACAGGGGAGAAGTACAATCTGCGAACTTCTTCTAATACACACATCGACCATCTCCACACAAAACATCGAACACGTGACCAGGGGTCATGACAAGGCGGTCCGTCGAAGGCTCGCCCTCCCGCGCCGCCGCCAGCGCACGTGCGTTCTCCGCCGCGGTCGCCCACCGGCGACCACCGGCGGCCCCTAGCCGCTCGCGGTCTGCGTCGCCCATTCAACGCTAATTCCCGTCGATTTTGTCCTCTTGGGCATTAGCCACGGGATTAGGTTGTGTTCTTTCGGACGCATCCGCGGAGAATAAAGGAAACTGCGCTCACACACTCGGTCTCGACCGCAGCTTAAACCCTGTAGGTAATCCAGCTCCCCGGATGGCTAATTCGCAGGAAGAAACTGCACCGCTTACACGAGCACAGCACAGTGGTAATGCTACGCTTTTTCTACATTTCTCATCAATTATCATTTACTGGTTTAATTAATCTCCGAGTAAGAGAGTTATCAAATGACTACGAATTTTATTAACATGTGGCGATTAATTATATTAATTTGTATTTACTTGATTATCAAATTCATTTTCATTACAAAGGACTACATAACGGATCATTTGAGGGGACAAGAAAAATGCAAAGCTACAGATGCAGCAAATTTATATTTAGCCTCTGACATCACTTTCAACTTTTTCCAAACTCCAATTAGATTTTTTAATAAAATAACGATTTCTTATCAAGTATATTCTTTCCAAATATATCTTTGAAATATTCTTGAACAGATACGTCTTCTAAATTGGATTTTTTCAGATAGTTATAAATTTACTTAGCACCTTTAAAATTTATTCATACCCAGGCTGCTTGACTATTAAATTATTCCATTTTAAGGTAATGACAAGCCGATTGCTTTAACTTGCGGGTAAACAATACACAATTGTAATGTCGCTCGCTCTCACAAATATTTCACCGAATTCCACATGATTCACTTTGTGTAGAGAGAATAATGTCTCGAAAACTCAAAAATGTTTGACTAAAGAGTTTTTCCAGACGTCAGAAACTTTCCTATCTGATTTTTGACGTTATATATATATATNNNATATATATAAGTAACTCTTAACTCTACAACGCACTCAAAGATAAAATAAGAAAGCTGAATCACTGGAAAGCTATCCAAGAAAGAAATTAATAAATTAATTAATAATTAAAGAGGATAAAATGTTTTACAAAATCCAATGCCGAGCGTGATGGGCAGTTATTTTCGAATCGCTTGTGCGGTGCGCGGTGGGCGCAGTTGTCACAAAATTACAAATTACAAAATTACAAATGTTGTCACAAAATTACAAATCGACCAATTAGTTCGAACTAAACAACGAAAAGCTGGCAATTTTGTGACAATAGTCCGTTTCGCGTCCAGAAGCACACTTTCAACTTATTGGTCCATCGGCAACGGTTCATCTCAACGCATCTTCTAAGTCGATCATACAACTTAATGAAAACCTAAAAGAGGAAAAGTGATTCGAGATTCCATCGCCTCAATTCACTAAAATGTAATGATATTTCATTTATTTTTTTATATTTATATACCCTGCAGGAGGACATATATAAAGAGCTATTTAAATCTTGGGCTTAATTAATAGTGGACACTAGCAATGGGAGGATGAACCCGACCCTTAGATATAGTTATAGACTGCAGCAGCGAAAAATTCTGAACAACAATACACAAAATGGTTAATCAGAGAGTATCAGGTACACTGCTTAAGAGCAAGTAAAATACTTTCGTATAACACTACAGTAAATTAAATATTTTAACAAAAACAGTCTTCACAAATGCTGCAATAACGTAGCATAGTATACACGGGCACATAGCTCAACAGTTCTTTACATACCAAGAATATCAAAGGAGTCGGTGTTCCATAACGCAACACGTTCATAGCAAATAATTAATGACGGGCATCCTCTTCTTTACAGCCTTGCTGTCGCATGTCAGTAGCTCTGTCGTCAGCAGTTACAGACTTAGTATGAGAATTAAGTCGGTACGCGCAGTACGAGTATAGGCGGAATAATGTAATCAACAATTTGCATTTTTCAGACAAAATCAAAACTGTTTCATTATACCCGAGTTGTGGGGCATCTACCGAAAACATAGATTCCCTCACATGGCCGGAGGCTGTAGCTTTCTTTCAATTTCTGAGCGCATTTGAAATTACAAATACAAATTACAAATTACATATAGATACACAAATAGTTTATATTTGCGAGTACTTACGCGAAAAGCGTGTAGAATTCAAAACAAGTGCTTCGTCGGATGTCACAAGTTAATAAAGTGAACGCGCAAATCTTCAAACTCAATGACTCTTGTTGGGCACTCTCGCTTGCCCGCTCTCAAAGTAGACATCCCGTCCCGCCATGTACGTCACATGTATCCTAGAATTTGTCTCCTTTGTTGACAGGGATATTACGACCTCTCCAAGCGAGTCCTGGGCGAACCGCACGCAGGCTGCCTCGCCTGCCCATCTGGAAGACGGATTGTGTAGGCAACCATAAATCATCCTTGGGGAACATTGTCGCGGCCGTGTGGCGACAACTCTCTGCTGAATGGAAGACTTATTTCGTTCCCAGAAGCGCGACTCTATTTACAGAGCGCGGTCACATCACGCACAAGGAGTACCTAGAGCAGGTGGGCGTAGATACAATGTTATCACGCTCTTCAATATTCCAAGAATATTATTCTAGAATTATAAACAAGTCGATAATCTTCGTAAAATACCATTTAAAAAATTCTAAATCTACAACACTAACATTACGAAAGTGTTCTAATTTGAATTAACTACTAACACATTCCCCAAAACCGAATGGTTTAGTAATTAGTAAACGATAATAGTTTTTTCTTATTTCCATCTTATCCAGTGATACGAGGAATAAGCTATTAGTGACGAAGAAAAGATAACAAAGAGAACCTAAGAAAATTCACTTACATTGAATTGGAAGAAATGTTTAACAAAAAAACTAACGCGTTAATACAATGCGGAAGGTAATCGAAAGTATCAAACTATTATTATTATTATTATTATTATTATTATTATTATTATTATTATTATTATTATTATTATTTATTTCGCGCATCGGCCATCATGGAGCCACGTGATATGAACATCCCACCGGGGCTCAGTCATGATTATCGGCGTAGGTGCGCGTTACTTTTCTATTGGGGCATCAGCATTTAATGATGATTCCATAGTTCAACCCAAGGTTGTTGGGAGGGATGGAGTGGAATAATGATGTTGATGAAATAAACACGCACACAAGGATAAAGAGACACACATTATTATTATTATTATTATTATTATTGAAGTTATACGGTGATGATGAGACTAGGATAATTATGGGAGATGGGAGGTGTTCGTGGTATTTTAACTTTTTGACCATTCTTTGCTACATACGAGGGAAACATTAAAAGAAAAATTTGAAGCCGTTTCTGACAAAAAATGTTTTAAAATTTCGAGAAATGTCAGTGAAGATTGTACATGACCTTCAAAAACAGACCTTTAAATAACAATTTTCATTAAAAAACTAACTTCAATATTGCAGTTGTAGAAAGACGCCGAAATATTATGAACATTTGCAAATTTAGAAAATTCAGCGATATCAAAGAAAATTTGAACTTCGCCTATTTTAAGCGTACTTTTACTGCACCAGGAAAAAAATGTAATGGAAATATTCTCAGCAGATTGGAAAACCTTTTTAAAATCTTGTGGAGGCTTCACGTTAAATTACCCTAAAATTTAAAATACCCGTTTCAAACTATCTGGATCTTGAGTTTGTCTAGATCGATTTGGAAATATTGATTCTGAACCAAAATTGACAAAACGATTTAGATGTTTCCATTGACCACAGCCACAGAAGGACAGGCAGAAAGACAGACTGACGTTTTGTCGTCAATCGATTTTTCAGTAATCAAGGACCCATAAAATTTGAATTCTGAATACAGAGCGTGTTAGACGACAACATCGAGGGATACTCCAAAAATTTGGCTCTCTCCGCTGCTCTTCATAGCAGCAGTGATAATCTTATTAGAGCCCTAGGGTAGACACAAATCGGGTATCAAACTTCAAATAGCAGGAATCCTAGATTCTCCCACCTAGTCCACACGAATGACTAATTTGCACCGATAATATGAAAAGGGTCTAGAGTCGCAGCTAAACACAGAATTAATAATTAGGTGTTAAAGATCACTGCATTTGTATTTTCAGTGCATCCTTTCCCCTCCCTTCCGCTTTGGAATCACTCTTCTTTTCTTACCTTGTTTGGCCACTGAAGTAAACGTGATGTGCAGGGGAGGACGACGCAGCAAGTTGACGGCCGCCGTAAGGCTCAAGACACACGAGACTTGCTTCGACACGCGTCACCTAACGCTGATGTCAGCTGTGAGGACGCGCGTCCATCCCTGCGCACACGAGCGTTGCTTATCGATGATCTCGAGCGCAACTTGTTGCCAAACGCCTTCGAAACTGCTAGTATATATTATTTCGCAATGAAAATGTTACTGACATCAGCGCAGCTGACATCATCAGCGATATGTGACGCGTGTCAAAGCCACGCTCGAATGTCTGTGGGCTTACGGTGGCATAAATTGATCCGTTTTGTGAAAGCGGAACGTCTGCAGTGAAGTGGCAGGTCCGTTTTACCGCACAGTTCATTTTTAATAGCATTGGCGAGCACTAAAGAAAGAGGAGCCGTTTGTTTTCTACTGTACACCGTGCACTGAACGTGTGCTATGTGAGAATATGCATGTATATTTTCAAACAATCTTTGTGTTTTCTTTAACTGTTTTAAAATTACTTTTTCCTGGGAATTCGTATTCGTTATTTCGCTCACATATCAGCTCTTGAAGGTTAGCAGCATGTAGAGTGCAGGAATGCTCATCGGTTGGACTGTGAACAGTACACGAAAATAAAAGAACAGTTGCACTGTACCAGATCTATGATACTGTAACAAGGGAACTTGTTACAGTATCATAGATTTGCTACTGCAACTGTTCTTTTTTTCGTGAGGAATAGTGCAACCGAGTTCGGCGTAGACAACTTCGTCACACTTAGTACTCAAAGAGATAAGTTCATCAACATTTCCATTTTATAAGTTTCAGACAAGAGGCAAAGGAAGTCTTGAGGCACCTTGGCCTTCAGCAGTTCTGGATATTGGCCATCAACAAGTTCTGACAACGTCTTCATCGGAAAAAACGTGTCAAATGCATCTCGGAAACAAGGTCAATGGCAGAAATCTCATTCAGGCAAAGAACACCTGGGTGTACCATTGGACAGCTACACTACTAGAATAAGAGACTGGATGCAAGAAAAAATGGAATTCTTCACCGGAGAGCTTGAAAGCTAATGCCAACACATCGCGCTACCTAACCGCGCAGGAATGAGAAGCAACTGTTCCGCAAACCTGGACGCAGTAGCCGTAGGCCCCTCCGTCGCCCCCCTCCGTCGCCCCCGCCTCCGTCGCCCCGCCTCGTCGCCCCCCGCCTCCGTCGCCCCCCTGCCGTCGCCCCCGCCCTACGTCGCCCCCGCCTCCGTCGTCGCCGCCTCCGTCGTCGCCGCCTCGGTTGGCCCTGCCAGCACCGCGTACCCTCTGTCGTCGGGTGCTCCTCTTCCGCCGCTGCTATCGCTGCTGCTGCTGCCGCCGCTCTTTCCGCCCTCGGGGCTTGTGGTTCCGGTCAATGAGTATTTCGAACACAGTATTGCGTTCAGCACTTGTTCAGTTTAAGTTCGCCAGTGACGGAATAAGGAACTACAGTTGTAGACCCCAGGGCACCATATTTAAGATCCTCGGTACTCATCTATATGTGGAATAAAATACAACGATGATAGGAACAGTTGCCTTGCTTTCGTACTATGGTTTTGAAAAAAAAAACACGTCCGGAAACGTGATGAATAACTCCGGAACACTGTCTAATTATTTATTTATTTTCCTCTGCATCTAGAATTTTAGAACGTTTTGAGTTCCCTTCGTACGAGTAGTTTACTGTAAGCCACTGCTCTAACTGCATTCAGCCATGCATGCCCTGTGTAGATCTAGAATGAGGTAGCTGATGAAAACAGACAGCAGCGCTCACACTCCCATCAGCACACTTAACGTGAACAAGTGATAAAAATGTATGCATCACGTGAGAGCTTTTGGAAGCCCAAGTACTCTGACACGTAGACTGTTGGTTCATGGTATTTTTAACCAATGCCTTATGCGGACACTACCCACCAATTTCATGAAGGTCACAAAATCAGCCTCATATATAAGATGATTCTACTGAAAATAAGCATCGAGTGAAATATACTGAACATAGGGACTGAATGGAGAGAAGATATATGGAATGGCAGAAACGTTTATCAAGAATGCAGATTAGAGGATTGGTATTAGCCAGCAGGGATGAGAAGCCAGCAGGAAGAAGAGGACCAGGAAGAAGGAAAGAAAAGGACGAACAAATGGAGGGATGGTCCTGAAGACTATATACTGAAAAACCCTTCAGAAGATGACTTTCGACGCAAACAATATTTCGTCTAATTATTCCAATAATTTCGTACTAAGATCGATAGCGATGGCTTATGGCATGTGAAGCTTTACTGCCCTGGAAGCCCCAGCTTCGAGTCGATGACAGAATTTTCAGTTCTGGCTTACAACGTGAATAGAGGCCGACCACTGTCTGAATGAAAATGCTCGTGGCCGGCTGCTCTTGTTGGTCGTTTCCGCGGTTTCTTCCAGGCGGATGCCGGAGTAGTGACTCAAACAACGGGACAAATAACACGCGTGATCCTTCTTTTCCTCTCCTGTTCCCACTCCTATTCTTAGCATTGAACATGCTGATCTCCTATCCTTATAGGTCCCCAATTCAGGATCTACAAAATTCTTATACGGACATGTAAATACTGTCAAAACACATGTCAGAGAGCTCGAGATTCTTATAGAGTCAAACGTTCATGCTCGCCCGATATAAAATTATAATTATTTTATTAATTAGTAGTTAAATACAAGTTGAATATGTGGGTAGATTCATAGCAATATACAATTCACGGTATGTCTTTCCTCTCCAAATGACACATGGCACTTCTGCCTCTAGTGAGGCACACACAGTTTTTAACTATTTTTAATATTAAATAAATTGACGTATGAATCTTACACTTACCTACGCAGAAATTGCTTATATTTTTAGCATTTTTAGGTATCCTCTTTTTATTTCTTTTTCTGCTTTTAATTATTATTATTGTTGTCAATATTATTGTTAACAATATTATTATTAACATTATTATTATTATTATTATTATTATTATTATTATTATTATTATTACAAAACTATTTTCGAGGAAGCATGCAACCACAATTTATTCTCAATTGGAAATAAAGTCCACGGAACTTGGGACGCATCACACCATACAAAATTACTTAGAAGCGTACGATCACGTCCAACTGACAAATTCCACGTCTCCAGCAGGATGTAATTTTCTGGCGGTGCAACGTCCCGTAACGCACCATAGAAATAATGTCTCTGAAAGGATTGCCTTAATGGAATGAACACATCTATAGTAATAATTTCGAATGCGGGCAGAAATTGAAAGAAACTTCCAACATACGCCCATGTAACTGGTGTTTAGACCGGTGTCTTAGGGTTCGTTAGATACAGAAGCTCAAGAAAAATCGAAAAAAAACGGAACAGTTGATTTTCACTGAAAAAGCAAATATTGATCAACAGCCTTTTTCTGTTGCAGGTCAGTAGTAGTCATTATTTCTGATATTCTAAATTGTTTTGTAGTTGAAAGCAACCAAATATGTGAACATTTACTAGGTTTCCCAAAAGGAGGTAGCGGAATAAGATAGGCAAATCTGTTCCCCAGGGATACAAATTTTGTGTTTTGAAAATCATAATTGAAGTATAAAAAAACATTATTTCGCCGGATGTAAATCAATTTACCCTCAGTACTTCGTACAAATAAAGAAACGTGTTTTTTGCTACTTTTAAAACTTTAATTTTTCACCACATTACGCCTATGAATATTTACTGAAATGATTCCTATAATTTTCCATAAAAGATGATGTTTCTAGAATGATTTCAGGCGTTTATATTTCATTTTGACCATTATAATATAAAACAAAGAAGAGAAATTTGAAAAATTTTCTAGTTTCCCAAAATTTCAATATAATTTCTTATAATTTGCATGCGACAGCTCGATATACATAAAACAATAATTAAATAGTTCCTTAATAATTTTCTTAATATTAGGTTTTTAAAGTAATTTTATTAATTGTACGAAGTACACAGGCGAAAAATGTGCGTTTTTTGTAGTTTAATTAAATTTTTCAACTTTTACATTTTTATCCCTGGGCGCACATTTGCGTATCTTCTTCCGCTACCCCCTTTAGAACAATGATAGGTTCAATTCCGTTAATGTAATAAAGAAAATTGTCATAAAATTGTCTTAAACAAGTACAATAATTTACTTCCTAAATAAAATAGACATATAAGATATGGGTCGACTAACAAAAAGAGGTCGCTCGCAGGCAATTTCGTAACAAAAAAACATCTACCATCACAAGTGTACGTATATACCTCAATCTCTCCTTCTTTACAAATGACAGTATTCCAAAACTGAAATTTCAGGAGTATAATAAATAACTCAAATTCCAACAAATACGCATTTTTCTCGGGAAAACGTATTTTGGCAAACACTTTTGACACCTATTCTACGAAATAGTTTCAAACTAGACTACATTTGGTGGCGTACGTAAAAATTTTGTTGTTCCCTTCCCCTTCCACCTAAAATTTTGTGCCAAAGCGACCCTTTCCTACTCCAGGACGTACGTATTTCGTGACTGACATCAAATGAGCAAGGCATAAGTTCCGAACTCCTACGACATTCCAACGTTTCAGTACCTTCTACCGTACTCTCAACGACCCTTCTCGATGGAGTGTGGGCCGCGGAAGCACGGCCTCGGAACTGTCTCCGAACGCATTACGGCCGGCAGCAAAAAGCGCGAGCGGATGCCGTGTGCCGGGAGGCTCGCAGGCCACCCGAGCGCGTGCGGCGGCCGTTCCGCCGCGGCCCCCGATGCCGTTGGCGCCGTTCCATTCCAGCGGAGCGCGGGGTTCCAGCAGCCGACAGAGGCCCCGAACGACGCGGCGCTCGCCTCGGGTGCCCCCGTGCCGCCGCCTCCTCCGCCGCCTCTTCCACCTCCTACATCTCCCCCTCCTTCTCATCTTTCTCCTCCTATTCTTCTCACATCCCTAGCCATGCTGTTCTTTTTAATTTGCCCTTATCCCTCATTCTCCTGAACGTCTTCTTCTTCTTCTTCTTCTTCTTCTTCTTCACTCTCCCTTTCTCTTCTTCCCCCTCCACCTTTAACTCTTTCTCTTCTTCACTCTTTTACTACTGCACCCTCTCCTTTCCCTTCTTCCCTCTCCCCAACTCTTCTTCACCCTTCCTCTCTTCTACTTTTCCTCCCGTCTTGTTGTTTATCTGCTTTCTCCTACTTGATTTAGTAAACAAATTCGGTTTCCTTGCTCTGAATGCCCTTCTCGTACATTTACGTGAAAAATAAGACATTCTCTTAATGATCAGAAATGCAGTCCGCCGCCGCTGACTGTATGATGAATAAATTACGACGACAATTTCTCTTTCCGGTTTTGGGAAATCCTCAAATCTTTCCTCTTTATTATTATTATTATTATTATTATTATTATTATTATTATTATTATTATTATTATTATTATTATTATTATTCCTATTATTACTATTACTATTATTATTATTATTATTATTTTATATTTATAATATCTGGAGTCAGAGAGTGCAGTTCGACATTCGATATTCAGCAAGAATTCCGAAAATACCAACGTATATAAAACGGTATTACTCAAAACACACAGCAAAACATTTGAACACAATCTACTAAGACACCTACCAAAAACTTATTGTCTTTCAACACATATCTCACTGTAATGTCATAATTATCTTAGAGAAATTGGGGTCAATTTTTTTCAATATATGTAATAGACTGCAACTGTCGCCATTATCAAAGAAGATGGTCGGTTCACCTGATCTCAACGGGCATAAGTTGTGCGTTATATAACATTTTAATTTCAGGGATATGTTTTTACTTTTGTTAATTTTTAATCCATCGTCATAATTTATTGACATATTATGGTTTAATGAATTCAAAATCAATTTTCAATGATCCATTTTAAATATTGAATTACATCTGAAAGGTGTTCAAAAATTTAAATAATTTACATACATTGAAAATTACATTACACAAAACGTAGTTCCAAATTTTATGTTAACGCCGTGCTTATGCTTATGTTTGCATTGTGAATGGGCCTTAAGTCTACGTTGGGACCCGTTTCGCGCCCGTGAGCGCCAGCCGGCTTTGGTCCGCTTCCGCCCGCTTCCGTCCTCGAAAGATTCGCACTTTTTCACGCCCAAACTCCGCGCCCGTGCATTTACGACGCACTAAAACGGGGTGACCGCTTCGTACCGCGTGTTCCGCACGTCCTGAGCGCTTGTCCACGTTAGCTCGAGTTAGCACTCGCGACCGGAGATTTTTTTGGGGGGCGGGTTGTTGGCCTCGCCCGCGCGCTCTGGGTCAGTCGAACACGTCCGCCCGATCGTGGGCTGTTGTCGTGTAGGTTGGGGCGCGAACACAGTACGCCATAACAGAAACGTATACTCATGATGTAAGTACACGGTAACGCGCGGGGCACCACGACGCCGTATTCAACTTACAAGCAAACAGCGTTGGAGCATATAACACAGCCAAATTTGATTTAGAACATTTATATAAACACTTAATGTTGAAAACATTGTTTAAAATAAATTAATATAATACTCACGGTGAGAAAATACTGGACATAAATTTATTAATACATGCTTTTATTATTTTAATATGCGCTACATATGTTTTTAAAATTATAATAAACCAGTATATTTATGCTTTCGCCAATTACGTGTTTTTTGGGGGAAGTGCCTGGTGTCCTGTCTAATTGAGTTTTTTGTAAAACGTCTTTAATTAATGCAGAACTTAACATCTCTTTTCATTTGCGCTTTTTTTATTTACATTTATAACGTATTCAATTGAGGTATATAGGTATGTAGTTTCCTTTCTGTAGAAAATTAGTAAAACACGTATATCTGTGTTTATGTGTCATCGTCTTCCAGCGCAGGCGGCCGGTGCCACATTCTATGTGCCATTGAATATATGATTGCAAAATAATTAATTTGTTTTAATAAAATTCTTTTGAAAAAGCACTACGAAACTTTCGCATAACAAAGATGAGCTTAGTACAATAAACATAATATAAGTGTGCCCCATTTCGGTTTCATTCTTGGTCTCAAATGGGTGTTTCACCATTTACTTTACCTCTTGGGTTTACCGACAAATAATGATCTTGGGACCATTTACTACACATTAAATTTCAGCATATTCAGAATAATAAATTCCAAAAATATAACATATAGTATTATAATATCTAAGGGAACAAACATGGAGAGAAAATTGTCTGTTTTTGCTATTTAGAATTCCCTGAATACACAAAAAAGTCAATATTTAGAGTAAAACAATGTTATTGGCAGGGAAATAAACAGCTCTGTTCACGAAAAAATCGGTCTCCAGTAAGACACTTTTTGAGATGTGTCGCTTTTCTTCGGAACTGACAATTGCATTCGAGTACCGGAAAGTGCCCCATAGACACTCTTGATCAGAGCAGCAGAATAATATCCAGATTATACATTTCATCCCATGTTCCCCCTGGGAGTGTCCAGGTCACGAAGCCCGCCACTCCCGAAGTGAAGTACGGAATTTATACACCCCAGGGCTCCACTTTCAGGAGGACGACAATGGACCACAAAAGGACACTTTGTGCACTACAACCACAAAACTCTCTGAAAGTGGTAAAGTTGCTAACAAATGTTCAAAAGAGACAATACCAACAATAAATTACCTCTCTTCCAGCACGAGCGTTGACACTAAATGCAAGTGGCTGGGCAAAAAATTCGGGCATTCCCACATTTGTTCACTGGTCGGACCCGCAGTATATTAGCCTAATAGCGTGCTTTATTCTTGATTCTGGTCCGCAGCACCCCTTCTAATAATTCTTGAAAGAGTGCATCGGGAGCGCGAGGGTTGGGGTGCATCTCACGCTGGGGGTGACAAGGGAAGGGGGTTGCGGTGTGGTCTCACGCGCCCACGCCGCAGCCTCCTCCCCTGCCTTCGTCGCCCGTGTCTCTTCCTTCCCATTGTTTGGAAAAGATCTTTATCGCGCTTGCCACCCCGGCACAGCTTAATGGAGCCGTGAATAATAACGCCTCAAGGTCTGAAAAATGGCTTTATACCGTACGTCTCGCGGAAACGCATTTCATGAAAGAAAGCATTTTTATTTTTTTCCTCTATGTCGTCGAGAGTCACCGAGGTCTTCATTAGAAAATGAAAACTTACGTTGAATTCGTATGCGAGCTGAAATCGTATTTCGCTTGTAAGTTCTCACGCACTTGAGCGAATAGGGAACTCTCAGAAGAAAAAATAATAAAATAATATTTGGAAAAAATACTTGTGAAAATAATTGTCGGAAATTATTGTTGCTGTTTTTTTTGTTATCATTACGACTGCTGTAAGAGTTTTAGGTTCAACTGTTTGCATTGAAATATTTTAAAACTTTTTGAAAACAATTGCTAAACACAACTGGTTAACTGACAATATGACATTAATTTAATAAAATGGATAATTTAGTACATTCCAAGAGTAATGATTTTACTTTCTAAAACCTAAAAATCACAAATTATGCATTTCACTCTTTGCCATCAGAATAAAACCACACAGATGAAATACTATTTAATCCTATACATAAAGTACGATTGTGTCTAATTAGCAACAATTCCGCACTTTTAAATAGAGAAATAATGAGGTGGTTGTCCCGTCAATCCACGATATTAAGACGTCAGAAAATGGCAGGTTCGCATTTCAGTGACCGCCCACAGAACAAGAGTTAGTGAGAGAGAACGTGTTTTAATCATGATGTAAATGAAGCGATTTTATATTGAACGAATTATTGAGTTGGCTGCAAATTCTACTTTAGAAATGCGAGGTCTAATGCAACTGCAACAGGGTAACAACTTCATGACAAAATGCGGTAATTTCTCTATAACTGACGTTTATACAATAGCCAGAATTCTTTGTCACAATTTTATTATACATGTATATGTTTTCGTGACATCCTTGAAACAAAATAAATGTAATAATTTATAAATGTAAAAAATAGTTGTTATATTTGTATTGAGTGGACATAAAATGGTCGTGTATGTAATCGATCGGAATTGGTACTCGTATAGGCCGGTCGAAATCGGTATGTAATATATATATGAAGTATGGAATACATTTATTGATAGTGTTTTTGATACTGTAAATTTTTTGTTCAATTCTTTTGCATTTTCTTGAAAACGAAATTTCCTTAAATGAGAGCAACTTCGACACTGCTTTGCCCCCCCCCTTCAGACATCATCAGTCTTTCTTCTATATAACACTATCAAGCATTGTGGTGTGATGTGTTAACAGAGAACTAATTCCATGGCAGGGAAGAGCAGAGATTTATGTTATAAATTGTGATATCTGTTTTTATGACTCTGAAACGTTTAGCTATGTGATTTTTCGACTTTATGAAGTTCGGTAAGTTACAAAGTAAGGCTTTGTGCAGTTCGGTTAGAAATACTATTCCCTGAGTGTAACTGTAATGTAAGAAAAGTGTGGATGGCTGTTTGGTTTTTATGCAAATATAATTAACTTCTTAAATGTTTAAAAACCAAAAATATGATTACAGACAAACAATTTTACGCAAGACAGAAACACAAACCCGGAAACAGAAAAACAAGAAAAAAGTGGACTAGTCGGCGAAAGACGAACACTGTTATCTGCATAGACATATTTTTATGACGAAGGTGATATGGTTTTTTCAAGTTTTGAAGATAAGGTCTATTGCACAATCATTGTAAAAAATTATACACTGGGTCAAAGTAGCTCAAGAAATCACGTATACCTCAGAAATTCGGAAAATAAAATAAACTAGAAATAAACTGTGGTGGTTAATTGGAATGATTAAGAGTTTCCAAGGTTGATAACATCTGTTCTGCTAGCTTCATGCAACGTACCAAAAAATTATACAAATTGGACGATATTGCGAAAATAATTGAACCATCAACACTTGTTAAAAATATTTTTTATTTGAAAATATGAAATATGTATAATTTTACATTAAGTTCAAAAAATGAAATTCTTGTTTTAAAACATAACAACATAGTATTAAGCATAATTTTCCATTTGAAATTTGAGTTGTTATTATGGACGAATGCCAAGAAGCTCAAAGCCCAAAACGTTAGTATTTTGTAATTAACTTCAGATAAAAAACTGTCTGTGTTTTAGACATACATAGTAGAAGTAAATTATAGTCTGTTTGTTTTGTCAGAATTTAAAATTAGTGATAATAATGGGAATTTTTGTTACGCGGTTTTACAATTTTATGAAAGTGAACCAAAGCTGCCCGCGTGTTTACAGTACTAAAAAGTGTACTGAAAGTATTTCGAAAATTTCCATGTAAGAAAGAAAACAAATTTACAATTTCTTGAGAGTGCTGTTCATATCTCTTGTACAATTTAATTTTATAACGGTCATTTAAAGTTCTTGCGGAGAGAAAGAACCGTTCAAAAAAGTTAATTTATATTTCGGTTAGAGAAAATTGTGTAAGTTCTGTATGAAAATATAAAGCATTATCTACCACTTTTATTATGTATTAATGCATTGTATTAATGTAAAACTTGCCATTCACTTCAAATGGCGTGAATACAAGTCACACCGTAATGCTACGTACACGACACGTTGATTACAGAAATAATACATAAATTAACCAAATAATACATTTACAAATCAAGGGAACAAATAATAATGAGTTATAACGGTCAAATTTGAATTTCGGACATCACACATTGTTGTAGATGTTTGTCCACAACGTTGCTGACCTTAAATCTGACCGATTGTTGAAAAAAAATCTCTTGAGGAATGAAATTTATCAATGGATGTCACAGATGTATGAAAACTACTAAATTTGCATATTAAGTTGCCATATTAAGTTAAAATAAGTCAAATCTTAAATAAATGGAATATTACTATGCGATAACGTGGTCTACAGGATGATTGTAGCATGATGATTGTGGTTACTGAACTCTACACCAACGTTAAGGTATTCAAACACAAACGCAGTGAATATAACATTTTTAATCCAATTCATGATAGAATATTAGATGACTCATATAATATATCCATTATATATCCTCATAAATCACCATGTGACAATACAACGTACTCGACGAGTATTCACAATTACTCCGGCGAAATTACTATTCTACAGGCTTACGAAGAGAATTCAATGAGCACGATTCCTGTATTTAGTAATAATGCATTTAGTGACGGAACTAAAAACTCGTATTTCTGCACATGGTTTTTGTCTCTTGCAAGCACACATCGCCTGATCCTTCCAACCTGTATCTTCACTCATTCATCAACTCAGTTTTTCCTATCTCTTGGCCCGGATATCTGAAATTCGTGTTCGAACGTGTACCTGCGCGCGAATATCGGAACACACGAGACAACACGCGAATAAATACGTGCTCTAAATCTGTTCCAGATCGGCGGAAACGATTCATCAGGGTCACCGCAGCGGTTTTGTCGTGGATGTTGCTTACGAAGAGTCTGCCCCTTGCGTCTTTCCTTCATTGCACGCACTTCATTCTTCAGTGGCGCAACTCGGCAAGAACTTGCTGTTCTCACCATTCGCAGGAACTTTTTGACATCTTTGAAGGAGCTCTTCGTGCATTTGATAGTATCTGCGCGCTAACTTCTCTGCTACAGATGGAATTCTGAAGACGTCTTTGCTGATGGTCTGGTTCAAGTGTTATCGTTTGTTGATCTCGTAATGTTACCTCCTCATGCGCACTTATTACGGCGCCGCCTGTTTCTCCTCTCGTTCTTTGTGTCTATCTCTTTTCCCTCTCATGTATTTCTATCTCTTTCCCCTTTTTCTTTCTCTATCTCTACAATGATTTGTTGCTTCTACATTCCTTCGTTACTTCTACACTTTCTCTTTCCTTTTCTCCTAAATTTTCTCACCATCCATTTTTATTTTTCACCGTCTTTCAGGTGTATTTCTTGACGAAACATTCGCAGAAAGAAAGTTTCTGGAGATGCTATTCTCCGAAATATTTATACTACTGAACATTAATTAAACACAAAATAATGTTGGATGTAAGATTCGTTCCAAGAGTTCCACGAAATGTGTAAGCGCTCATTCCTGTTTTTGTCTCACCATTGCCTTTCAATCTTTCCCGCGGCCTCCTGCATCTTCATGTAAGTTCAGCACTTCCCCATATTCCTGTGCAGTGACCGTTGGCGACATTCCCACTCTTTCGAACTCCTTTCTCGCCACTACCACTACCACTACCACCACCATCTCCATCTGCACCGCGGCACGTCCAGAAGCTTTTCCCGTGGAATCGCCGAGCGAAAGACAGCAAACGAATGGGCGGTCGTCTGGAGAGGAAATAAACCAGTATGCTCCGGAATATAAAGAAGCCTCCTTAACCGCTTATTTCAGGCGGTTCGGGTGGGTTTTTCGGGCCCGCGAGAGTCGCGTGGCGGCCAGTTATGGATGCGGGTGCGCGGGCAGATTTGTCATGCAGCACCGGATCTGCGCGCGCCCGCGCCTGCGCCTGCGCCTTCGCCTCCTCCTGGCCCCCGGCTTCGCCGCCCGCGTCCGCCCGGCGCCCCCGGGGCCCGCCGGGCCCGCCGAGTCGCAGAATATTTTCTGTAAAAATGCCCAGTTCATCTGTGCCCGCGCCGCCGCCGCCAGATCGCGCATGTGTCCGTGACTTACGGCACTGTCGGCGGCGGCGGGAGTTGTGGTGGGGGCGGTACGCGACGGGTGACGAAGGAACGGGTGGCGGGGTGGTCACGGAGCGAACCAGTCCACGCGCCTGCGGAGAGTCCAGGGTGACACAATACGCAGAAGGCGAGCCCGGGGCATGACACTACCGTTGAAGTTATTAGGTTGAGGTAAAAATGTCGGGAGATCGTGACGAAATGTGATAGACGAGATCGATTACATTGTGACAGTGTTCGAAAATTACGTAATAATAAATGTGTCTCCCGATTAGTTATACTTGGTGATTTGAGGCACATATTTTATGCAATTGGTAAAAATCAAGTTTATGAATTCGAATATGTGTACTTCATTCTAACTTCCTTATCGATTAGGCCGCAGCAGCAGCTGCGCGGTGCATAGCGCAGGTGCTACAACAACACGTCACTAAGTCTAATTTTAGGTCGCCCAACCGCGTGTTCTTGGCCTCTCAGTAAATGTGTATTCCTTTTCGCGTCTTCCACTCAGCTAATGGGGAAGAGTTGTAAAGGTGGAATTTCTTCCTTGTTTTTGTCGCCCATTCAAGGAGTTAGTTCAACAGCTGCATGGACCTGTTAACAAAACCTGCATTGGGGTTTCGTAGAAGAAACATCATTGTCTCAATGTACCTCCTTAAGGGGTAAACAGGGACAAGTTTTAAGACACTTCCCAGATCTTTCAAGTGTAGACACTCGTATATCGATAGCTCGTTTTGGGCCTCCGTGACGATTCCGAAGAATTTCTTGAATTTATTTCCAGATTAGAATTACTCCTTAAAGTAATTTTCGACAGTCTAGTGTTGTTTAAATTGTTTTTGTGTCATGAATATTGTACATAATCGTCATTAATTAATTAATTAGTCAGTTCCGTGTTTTTATCTGAACCTGCGAAAACAACTTGGTAAAATGAATAAGCAGCGTGCTTTGACCGAGAAATCCATAATAAAAAATTGCAAAATTTTCCAATTCTAAATATTCGTCTTTCAATTTGTCAACTGTCAATTTTGAGAATATGAGTTTATTAATAAATGAATTTATTTTTAACGGCACATCAATATCTCACAGACCCACAGAATATGTAAAAAAGCTGTTCACATCATTGAATTTTTGGATTCCTATTTAATGAAGACAAAACAAAGAATATATATATATATATATATATATATATATATATATATATATATATATATAATCTAAGATAAAATATTTTCTACTTACGGCCACTAGGAAAGTATCAAATTACGCAAACTTAACATAACAGGTGCCAGTTTTGTTTTATAATCTCATGTAAAAACTAAAAAAATGACGTAAAATAAAGGAGCAAGAAGAGTGAAGGCACAAGGTGTGCGGCGGCCAGGACCGGTGCAACTCATAAATCGGGAGCGAGAACAGTCCGTCAGCGCCCCGAGAAACCTGCCACAAATAACCACGCACCCACACAGCGGGGAGCTCGCTCAGGGAGGAAATTGAGCTGCCGTACGACCTCCTGGGGCAGAGTCACTGGAGCTGCCGGTGGCTGCTGGAACTGCAGGGGAGTCACTACCGCCCCCCCAGTCACTGCCAGCGAACTCCCCAGCCGCCACCACCGTCAACGCAGACACTACCACTCCAGCCACCAACACGACATTGTAATCAACCACTACCACCCCAACTACCTTCACTATTGTCACTGTTTTGCAGCCATTACCGTCACTGCACCAGAAGTGTACCATTACAGCCTTCATTACCGACACCGTAATTGCATCCGTTACCACTACATTCATCTTCCCCATCTTCTTTCCACTGATAATCCCAATTGTCATTGCCTCTGACAACACAAACACTATCCACCGTTACTATGCCATAAGTGTGGAATCATCATTGACGCAACCGGTAATAGTAAATAATAGCTCATTTTCAGAGCGGAACCTATCTCTATATGTACTGCCGTTGTACGCGATGGAATCCTGAACTTGATAAACCATTGGATCGATGGTCATGTAAAAGAACTCTGTTGACGCGAATGTTCCGGGAGATAGTGTTCAGTTCATTATGAATCAACACTATATTGCGTGTTGGTAAAAACGCGTACATGGAACCATCTAAAATTTAATGTTATTATTTTAGCATTAAAAACTTGTTACATTACCGTGTCATTACGTTGATTTAGCTTGAACTATTTTAACTCCTGGAACAAATTACACTCTATCGCGTCTTCCTTTTGCCTCTCATGATTGAATAAGAGGGTTGCATACGTCAAAACATGCAATAAACGTCAAATTCTGGCAAATGGGTAATCCCAATTTTTAATGTACCTATCTAGTATTATTGTGAAATACAAACCCCTGGTACAATTTTTTCTCGATGAAAATGTTAGCTTTTAAGAACTGAGACATTAAATTGAGATGTGAATAAATTCACTTTAGGGCAGTCTGCCCTGTAATTCTTATAACGACATACATATTAATTTAAGCGAACGTATTATCTGACATACTATTTATTTTTGATCGTATAGGAAATCCTTGTGCTAATTCAACAAAATTATTACTCAAACGTTACCATAGCTATCACGAAACCATATTCTTGTTAAATTACGAGTATAGATATATCTAGATTAAATCCTCAAAACCGAAATTAAGTTTTATGTAATTTCTAGTAGCTTATATTCTTAATTAATAGAACTCGTTTCTGTGTTCAGCTAAGTGGATGCTTTAGGTGATGGCGGATATTAGTGGTTACTTTTTCAGTATGCTGCAAGAACGTTTTCTCTGCAGCTCCCATTTGTTATTCCGCCTTGTCTTCGCCTCCAACTCCGTATCCCGCCGCGCCCCCAACCTTGCTTCCTTTCCCGCCCCAATGCACACGACCTCTCCGCCTCCAGCACATGTTAGCCATCTCCTCTTCATGCATCTGCAACCCCCCTGCCGCCTACGCCGTCTTATCATCTAAACCGCTGCCCTCGCCACCGTCACTATCCTGCCCCCATCCACAGTCCCTAATGCCTCTCCCACCTTCACTTCCACTCCCCACCTCCACTCCAACATCTCGCCATTGCTTTGTTTCTACACTACTGCTTGCGCCTTCACTGCTATCTCCATCTGCACTTTCTTCGCCGCCTTCACCGTCGCCCCGCTGTGGCCGGTGAGCGATGGAGTGCGGGCGGACGTGGCGGAAGCCATAATGCACCGCGCGTCCATCGCATGGCAGTAAATACACGTTCCGCGCC
>BOPP01000070.1:1811543-1827057 GCA_017312745.1 Gryllus bimaculatus | reverse complement strand
TGAGGCCGCGGCGAGGAATGCTTCAACCACGGCAGGGGGGCGGCGCTACTCTCTCTTTCCCGGGCGTAATATCGAACGAAAGGGCACCTCCCCTCCCCCGCGCTCTCGATAGATACGGATTCGATTAGTGATTCCAGCTGCGCGAGCTTCAGCAGGCGGGGAGGGGGGGCTGGAGTGGGGTACGCTGGTGTGGAAGACACGCCGCCCGAAAGGCATGTGGCAGTTGGTACTTTCATGATGGATTCTTATGGAACCTCAAACGATTTCATCATGGTCCGTATTGCTCATATCGCTCATAGAACTACACAGTGTGGCCCGTATGTTCCTGGGTTAGGGCAAGAAAAAATTTGTCAAAGTCGTGAGAGCTTTGACTGATTATTTGCTCAATTGAGAATCTACTGTACGCGATACATCGCTCAACTGACGTTTTGAATTTATTAATGACTTAAGCGAAGCGTTCATTCGTAATTGGCTCGAGCTCGGCAATTTTTTAATGTTCTCAGTCGAGCTTAAGCCTAAATATGGAATTCCAGATTTGGGAAGAGGACATTCTACGAAGGTGTAAAATCTGGAAAAAAGGCAGATGATGCAACGTTAAGACTTGTTCTTCAGCGAATAACTGATGATTAATTGTTGTATGATTATCCAGTGGGGTTGTCAAGCAGCAGGAAATATATCACGGAGAGTATTACTAAATCAGTTCATTGGAAATTCTGATGTCCTAAAATATTTCATTGCTACCCTGTATTATTCTGTCTTGCATATCTGTGGAGCCTGACACAAACGCGCAATACCAGCTTATTTTACACATTCGCACTTAATAACAACAGCTAAACGTTGGTTGGATGGTTGGTTAATAAGAACGTAGCGTGGTTAAAATGACGAGATCAACCACTAAATAAACAGACGTCCGATTCATAACATTAATCAAAATGCCGCCAAATATCAGACCGCGAACGACTCGCACTCTGTGCAGTATTATAGAATGGGTAACATCGTGGATTACCGTGAATCCGTCCGTAGCTGGTGCATGCGAAGCAATAGAAACTTGAGGATAAGTGGGGTACAGGAAGTTAGTTGGGGCAGCGTGCTGCTTTGGGATTTTGTTTGGCAGTAAGCACCTAAGCTAAGAATAGCGGCCCTTTCATCCGATTTCATAAATGACTGTTTTGTTTGCAGGAAATATTTTTTTAAAGAGTCTAATATTTGCGAGAGCACCAGTGTATCTTCCGTTGTGAACGTAAAATTTGTTTTAGATAAGGATTAAAATCCCTATGCGTTCAAATCTGTTGTATACTTCATACTATAGTTTTCCTCGTTAGAGTTAAAATGTATGTGATAGTACGTATATCCATGCCGCCCCTCCTAATTCGCAACCCACTGGCTGCACTGGGGCGGTGTTCCTCTCGCACTTGGAAAGTCAGATCAATCGTGCTCGAAGAACATCGACTGTCACCGGTAGACATCACTTGACGACACCACGTTCAATGTCGTTTGCCAAGCGGCTGCCGATGGTTATGGAAGGGGAACTGCTGTCAACGAAAATTTTACCGTACGCTTGGTAGAATTTTTTTTAAAAGGACTATTATAAAAACACGCAAAGTCTATTAAATAGCATCAACTACACCAATTTCAATGGAAGATATGTAGGATTGATTTATTTCTATTAAATTGATAATGCAGCTGGTGTCGTAAATTACTTGAGATTTATCTGGCACTTTATATCAATGACTGTGCCGCACATGGAGTGCGGTTTCGTCATAAAATTTTTAAAATTATCAAACATTACTAGGGCAGATGGTACCCAAGCGTTTCCTAGATTACTGTTGGTTAACAGCGGGGGTAGCCCCAGCAGCTCCTGCAGTTTGGCAAGTATAAAAGCTCATTCACAATGAACTTTAAATGTAAACAGGACTTGAAGGCAAAAGTGTGGTACCATTTAATTGAATAGAAATATTCACATCAACGAACGTGAACGTGAACATAAATATAAGGTGTAACATTGAAAGTTTGCAAGTTATAAGCTTTCGTTTATGTCAATGAGATCTGAAGACAGTGCAGTATCACGTACAACAGCAAGAATACTTTCACGTCAGTCTGCACTGACTGGCACGGTACCATCTAAATTGACGACTGACTGTGTCTGACATGACCTACAAGAAATTTGTTGCTCTAAGTCACGTGTGACTGACGAGACACTCAACGTGTTAGGGAAGTAGGCACACTTACTATTACACATGTTAGCAAATATTGTGATAAACTTGCCACTTTCTCAAAAAAAAAAGTTGTGTCAGTAAGAAACAAAAAAAAAAAATCCGGATTCAGCGTTAGAATAACAGCGTCCTATTTTCATTTAGGAACCAGAAAAAAGTAGAATATGTCGCCCAGGGTGTTATCAGTCCGCTTCATTCACGTTGCCCTTTCCTCCACAAATCGATCCCAATGCCTCGACAACCCATATATATGAAGCAACAGCAGCCTATCTCATCACGTGACTAACTCCACGGTAGACGCTCACCGAAGCGCGTGGCGGTGCGGAGTGGGGCGGGGCGGGGTTGTTGGAGGCGTGGAGGGGCGGAGCGGGCCTGCGGGCCCCCGCGGTCAGCGCGCTTTGTTTCAACCCGGTCGCCCCGCCGCTCTCGCCACCCCGCTCCGCTCCACACACCCGCACCGCACCGCACCGCGCCGCTCCGCCCGGCCCGATGAAGATGTTAAATGTATGTATGCACACGGCTGGCAACTGGCAATTCTGCTTTAGTGCGTAATCAATCTTGCGCGTGGTAATATCGGGCGGACTTTAAGTGAAATACCGTGCATAATGGAACAGCACCGAAGGATTCTGCTTTAATGTCTAAATAACAAGAATGCTCTTGTGATGAAACTAATGCTGATGTATTATGCTGATGCAGTGAGGGGAAACAGCAGCCGCGGGCCACGCGGCTCGCTTGTCAGCTTGTTACACCCACATCCTTCCTCCTAATTACTGCGGCGGGCGGGGCGGTGGGCGCCGCAAGAGGCCGCGACTCCGCGAGCCTCGAGCGCCCGGTAATGACGTTGTCTGGGCTTCAATGAGTGGGAGAATATGAGAATATGAGCACGCCTTATTAAATTAGTCGGGAAGAACCCTAGTATGCATGTGACTGCGGACCACTCCATTAACAACACCACCGACCAACTTTCTGCCCTGTAATTTTCTCCGTGGCTCGTTTCACGTGGCCAGCTAGCCGCCGCTCACCGCCGTTCGGGCCGCCCGCAACTCGGCGCGGCGCGGCGCGGCGCGGCGGCTGCACGGTAAAGCACTGCCGCCCCCGCTGCCGCCCCCGCCGCTGACGTCCACGTCGCCGATGCCGCCCCCGGCGCCTCGTCGGCTTCCTTGGCTCCATCGCCGCGCCGAACCGGCGCTGCCCGCCTACGACTGCGGTGCCTCCGCAGCCTGCACACTGGCCCGCTCCGGGTCCAAACGGGCGCGCACGCGAAAATAGCAATTTATTCATTTAAATCCAAAGCAGTTGATAATAGTCAATAAACAAATCAATCACCCTGCCCGGGAACAGAACCCGCGTCTTCTGGTTTACGCCCACTGGCTGTGCTCTCTGAACTACCGACACGACTCGAATGCTTCGAATAACAATTAATTGATAAGAATAGAGCCTAGAAACTCCAATTTAATAGAAATTAAAAAATACTTACAGACGCCTTCAAAGTTAGTTACAATAATACTTCTTGCCTATAGTTAGTGAAAAATCTCTAACAGTGAATTTAATCAATAAATAAGCACTAAAATATTACATTTCTGTACACCAAATGTACGTTTCCAACTTGTAAGATGCTTCTCAACTTTCCAACGGATAATTTATAGAATCCCTCAATGATTTAAGCTGAATGCAACTGAAGTTGCCAAACCTGTACCTTGTTATTATTAATTCTTTGGCGGCCAATTAAAAAACAAACAAAAAAACACTAGTAAATTTCATGAATGCTAGAAAGCAGAAAATGAATTTCCTACTCCGCCCTTTGAAAAACACTGCCGTTTTAATTTTATTCTATACAGAGTCGAAAAATAGCACAGATTTTACGAACACTATATCCACACAGTTAGTGAAAATATTGCCAAAATATATTTTCTGGTAATATTTCAAAATATCCTAAATATTCTTAAGTTCATTTTTTCGTAAAAAAACAAAACTTATTACGTTGTCTGTTTTTACGATCGTTTTTAGGCTCTTTTGGCCTCACTGTGCGTCGCCTGTGGCCTCAGCCACGTTGCCTGGCCTCCCGACAGGCCCCTGCCAACTCCACCGCAGACGAGCAACCTCGCCGTCCAGACAGAAACCTCAGCCACGCAGATGAAGGAGTAATAGCTGTCGCCCTCTCTAAATCTCAGAGCAGCACATTGAGCGCGTGGAACACTAAGACTCAAGACAATGCATTCGTTTAGAAAATTCAAGGTCGATAATTGAACTGCCCAAGCGTTTTGCACTCCCAGAAATTAAAGCAAAGGTTGCCCCTATCCCCTTTCGTTCTCTTCTTTCTCATTTCCGTTTATTCTTCAATTTCTTCTTCAATGACCCCTTCTCCTTAACGTTTTTTTTCTTCTGTTCCCATTCTATATTTTCCCTGCTTTTGTACTGCTAATGTTCTGACTTAAGCCGCTATTCTGCGAGTATAACGAATTCTTCTAGTTTTATGCAACCGCTTTAGGTGAATGTCAGGATAGGTCATTGTTCAGCACTCCCATAAAAAATGTGCAGTTTAAGAGGGAGGACAAACACTGTAAAAATGTATATTTATCACAGGAGACAGCCTGAAGAGCAGGGCCGACGTCCTGAAGCTTGTCACTATGATATTATTATTATTATTATTATTATTATTATTATTATTATTATTATTATTATTATTAATATTATTATTATTATTATTATTATTATAGGTATAATAATATTACTATTATTATACCTATTATTAAAAACGTTCTTCGTCAAAATCTCCCAATAATCCCATATTTTTACGCAGGCATAATTAATTCAGATCAGTAATATAAAGGTTAAGAAATCAACATAATAGCTCTATTTGATACTTCTTGTCTAGCATAGTTCTAATCATTTCTGCGTCTGAATTCGCATGTCTGATTTTTTTTCGTTTTATTTGCATTCTAACTATTTTTTGTAGCCTTCTTTCCCATGTTTCTCATGATAGATTCACTCACAGCCTCTCTCTGGGGTTTCGATACATTTGCAATTCAATGAATTAGTCAACTAACTTAAGTAACCTATACATATTGAACAGCAAACAATGAGGGTCCTGATGAATATCATAGACTGAAATCTTTGGGCTTATTTGTTAATGCTCAAACTTATCATACTAAAATTTTAATATATCTTCACTGGACGTGACTTCCCAAATTTGCCACTCAACATTCTTCGCCACTCATAATTTTCGCTAACATCGTTGCCTTAATGCCTTTTGTGTCTATTCGCCCTCCATTGGATCACGGAAGATGTGCGTGTTGATATCCTTTCCTCCCATTCGCATACGTGCGAGACTCTACTATTTCCTAACACAATTCCGTCATCACATGCGTTAAACTCACACCTGCCTTCTTATTTCCGTTCATCCGACCCTATCTTTCATCCCCGACATTATCATGACCACCTCCATACTACTACACTCAGCAATCGATTTGTCATTTAACCCGAATCGAAACGTGTCCCAACCTCAGAACTTACTCCTAAAATGGTAGGACAAACATGACCGAAACATTAAAAGTTATGTTTGGTTCGCCACAATCTAAGGTAAATACTATGCTCGAAGCGACATACAGAACTGTGGACACATCACCACCACCGACTGAATTCTCACACTTAGTGCGTCACTGCTTACGACACAGCTCACATTATATGATAGCTAGTCTCCAAGGAAGAGGCCGACCGCCAGTTAAATATTTGCTATTCACATTGTATTCATTATCTATCCATTCATCCACAATCTATTAATTATATATCCTTACACTATTGTATGTTATTACAGTACTCGTGAAGACTGTTCAGGTTAAAATATTTAATTTATTGTATAAGAGAGTATTTTATTTGTTGTTCTTGAGCGTGTGCGTACTTCTTTTTGGAAAACAAATGCTGCTTCAGGCTCTTAGTTCCTATTTTACAGGTGATTTAGCTAGGGAACTACGATTCAAGTGAACTCCCTTTCTAAGTACTTATGGATCACCACTTTCTACCATCACCAGTTTCACACCCACCCTCACTGTCCTTGTCTCATCCCTTTCCTACACCACCACTTCCTAATTCTCCATTTCCTCCATTCCCCACCTCCATCTCTATTCTCCTCCACAACTCCTTTTCGATTCCCTCTTCATCTCCCCATTTCCCACCTCCACCTCCCCATTGCCCTCCTCCACCTCCCCATTGCCCACCTCCACCTCCCCATTGCCCACCTCCACCTCCCCATTGCCCACCTCCACCTCCTCATTCCTTTCCTCTAAAATCACCTCGCCATTCCCCACCACCTCCATCCCCCTCCTCCGCGCCCATTCTGCCGCTCGCCCGCCCCCTTTCCCTCCGCCCGCGCTGCAGCCTACTGCGCCGGAAACCCGGAGGCGCCTCGCGGACCAGCATGCACATTAACACTTCCCTGGCCTAAGCGGCACGGCGCAGAAGACTGCAATTCAATTCTTCACGCTCTTCCAACGCGCCAACGAGGCTTGAACCTGCGCGGCGCGGCGCGGCGCGGCGCGGCGTGGCACAGCTCGGCTCGGCCCTTTGACCATCCACGCCCCCCCAGCGTTCGCCGCGCTCGCTTAATATCGAATTTTCGTGTTCTCTGCGTCCCGCCCCAAAGTGACGCCGTGCCGCGTGCGTGATGCGTGCGTTATGCGTGCGTTATGCGTGCGGAGGAAGGCGGCCCAGGCGTGAGCAGTCCCCTTAATCACTTTGTCGCTTTCGAGATCGCCTAACCGCTTGACGGCTTCGCGGAGATTCTTTCATGTTCCCGCCGTGCCGAGAACACAATCAAAGGCGCTTGATTATAATGTCGGGGGTATTCAAAATGGGCTGCTAGTGCCCAGCACGAGTCATATCAAAATGAAATATCTCGAACTATAAATATTAAAGCAGGGAAGTTACAGTCGTGTTAATGAAAGTACTTAATAGTAGCACGTTCGATGATACTAGTATAACCATTTTCCTGTTTTATGCATTCACTCATTTAAGACCTGAGGGTAATACGGTATTATGTCGTCATACACTTTAATATCAATAAATCTTTTGCATTGACAAATTTACACCTAATGTATGTACTTTGGTACAACAGCTCGAGCTAAGGCCTACCAGTACTGTCCCTGCCTTGCGGCCATGGGTTAAAGGGAACGTCTAGTTAGCATATACCCATCCCTACGATGCATTCTGACATTTTCAACCTGAGAACTGATCATTCTCATCATCACACAACAACATATCCTGGGACATTGCAAGGAAAGCGCACAATCAATTATTGCCCCGACCGGGAGTCAAACCTGGGGTTGCGCCGTGGAAAGCGAACACGGAGCCACCGAGGGCCTAATATACACCTAATAACAATAAACACAAATAAAATATACAGCTAAAGGCCAAAATGCTAGATTTCCATTCGTATTTACATGGGTAACGCTGCGTTCTATGAGTGTACAAAATAATATGAAGTAGGCATGCGGGTTTCCTTATCCTTTTCTTATCCTACACAAAAGTTGCTCCTACAAAGATGTTGCGAGTGGAAGATTGCTGTAAAGTACTGTGTATCCTCAAGAGGGATAAAAGGAAACATAGATTTTATATTCTTCTTCTTGACATCAGATATTTCTGTTTTCTTTTTTGTCTTTGGATTGACTTCACACACGCTAAGATAAGCAAATGGTTTGATGAGAGAAGTCCTTGGTTTTTACTCACTTTATTTAATGCAAGCAATATGTTTAGAATCGGGTGAGTCATATAACTCATTTTATGCGGGATCTGACCGAATTTAAAACACATTACCTGAATCAATGGTGTGGCTATGAATTTAAGCAATTTTAATGTTACTGAAAAATATTTGAAATCCATGCCTTGATTGTGTATTCCTCCAAAAGGATTTCGTCGGTTTACTTGTTTCAGCAATAGTACTAGTTCAAGAGATGAATAAAAATCTATCTTAACTTCTGCTCTCTCTATTACGCTATGAGCATTATCTGCTTCCTGGAAGCATAATTGTCCTGGCACAGAATATTTCATTGCCACTGATAGAATATTAGGGTTCTCTCTTACCATATGACATTCAAAGAAATTAATATGACTTAAAATCCAACACAGCATATGACATTATGGAATTTCGGTTTTGAAGAACGTATGCATCTCACCAAGTTAATAATTCATTTCAAAAATCCTTTACTAATACATCTAGTTTTCTTCTCTCACTATATCATTTCTCGCATGCCCTGCCATCACTTTAGGCGAAATGGCACAATACAGATCCTCAGTAACAGCTAATATACAGTTCGATTGTATACATACAACTTTTTAGTAGAAAAAACAAACTAATATTGGCGCTAGGAACAGAATTACATTTTCAAGATCAGTACAGGATAAATATATTATTCACATAAAAAACATTATTAATAATATAAATGATATAATTTCACGCTTACTACTGACTAAAATAACTTGAAATCCTGTATTGGTTTACGGTTAGAACTTTGTCCAAAAATTTCTGTCAAAAGTTGGCGTCACATACAATTGTAACACTGCCAGTTACTCCATTTCCCTATATTTGGCACAGAAAGTTATTTTGAAGCTAGACTTCTTTATTGAAAGAGATTTCTGAGAGAAAACGCAATTTTCCCAATTTTCTTAGTTGGTACTTTATCAAACCAAGGCCACAAGTTGTGAAAATAATAGCTATTCAGCTAGAATGCAGTCTGAACTATAGTTAGTAACAACAATTAAGAATCGTGAATGAGTACTTTCCCACAGTAATTTCCATGAGAATTACCCCCAATTGGCAGTAAAATAAAATCTTACATCTCAAACGTGTATTTAAAACAATGGTTCTTGTACAGTCAATACTACCCAATTTACTTGCGGGCAGCATCTGAACACCCTGCCCTTTGATAATCAAAATATGATGGTAACTAAGGAAAAATAGGAGGCAACACGGTCTGTACAATACAATACGTTCCTCTAACATTGTACCAACACTATTTTCTGTTAATACGTGCCAAATTATGACATCAAACAAACCTAAAAAGTAAAGAATTTTTTTTAGCAAAGAAATATACGTAATTCAAGTTCCTACTTATTTCTTGAAATAAACACTGGAATAAAAAGAAATAGAACATTACTAATTAAGGATTGCCAACAATCACCGTTGTAGTGTGTATATATATATATATATATATATTATTATTATATATATATATATATATATATATATATATAATGTTTGTGTGTGTGTGTGTGTTCGTGTGTTGACTGAGGCAATATTGTCAAATATGTATGGCGTCAGATCTGTTAGCTAGACTAACAATGCAATCTAGAAAGGTTTTTTTCCTTAACCGAGGGTGAGAAAGCAATTTACTGAGTATGAATGATGATACATCGTACGCGAGAACGACTGTTTCTGTACATATACATTCCGTATTATTTCAAGTAAGTGATTGATACCAAAGCATATATACATCTAAGTATCGTTAAATAATATACAAACAGATTTGCATGGACACCATCTCCGGAAAGTAACAATGCAAAAATCATAGACCTTTGAGTATACACATAACTCACATGCGTGCAGGAGTGTTAAGAAGAGAAAGAATAAAACAACACAATAACATTTCTTTCACAGAAATTAAAATTTGTTTCACTGAGATGAGGATGGCATTATTCTGTTAGGTAACGCTAACGTTGGGAAAGTTCACCGATCACCTGAACGATGAACCCCATAATTACTCCGGACTACTGAACTCCAGGGGGTCTAGTCTGAGGATGGGTGCATTGTCTTGAAAATGACATATTTCTTTTAATAATGAGGTCCGTTAAAAAGTCTAATTCAAATAGTACCGTTAATTTTCCGTACATTATCTTTCTGTTTTGAGAAATAACATTCAATTATATATGTATATTAAATGACATTACTTTCGAATTCCCTTTCGAAAGGTCAAATATCTAGGAGCAATTATAAAGCTACTTCATTCTTGAATACATAGAATATTAATTCAATGAATTGAAATTACATTTAATTGAACAGTTTCACTAACCCGTAACTAAAAATAAACTCATTGCAAAATGAAGAATTACTTATTACCCAGCTTTTGGTGTTCTTCTTTCGGTCAATGTGTCCATGAAGACACAATAGAACGAAAAGTACCGAACGAACGCCTTCGTAGCATATCCATAGGACATATGCAGGACTACTTGCTTGATTCAACACAGTATTCAATTCTCTTGTCAATAGTGGCGAGTGTTAAAAATGTCCATTGTTTGTCACTAGAAGTCAACAAACTAGGCAAAGCTGAGCATAGAAATGTGAATTTCAAGAACACATTTCACAATGAGACAAAAGGTGTGTGTGCCAGAGACGAAAGGTAAGCATACGAGTACATTGATGTTTACTCTGTTGGGAAGGTCGTCTAGGAATTGTTTCTCCATTTTAAATGTAAGATATCGCACCTCTAACGCAAGGGGGCCACATCTCCAAAAAAAGGGAAAATGAAGATACATCCATTGTTAGATGTCCCCGTTTTCCATTACGTGATATGTATAAATGTCAAATGCCGCAGCCGCACAGTGGGCTGAAATGCGCTCAATAGTGTAGTGAAGTAAATGAGTGGACGAGTGAGTGAGTGAGTAAGTGTGTGAGTGAGTGAGTGAGCGAGAAAGTGAGCGAGAAAGTGAGTGAGAAAGTGAGTGAGTGAGTGAGAAAGTGAGTGAGTGAGTGAGTGAGAAAGTGAGTGAGTGAGTGAGTAAGTGAGCGAGTGAGCGAGTGAGTGAGTGAGTGAGTGAGTGGGCGAGTGGGCGAGTGAGCGAGTGAGCGAGTGAGCGAGTGACTGAGCGACTGAGCGAGCAAGCGAATGTACGAATCAAATAATGAACGAATATTTTGTTTCCGGTCAAGTCAACTACATTTGCCATTAGTCCCGTGAATGTAGGGTCCCGAATGGCGAGATTCCCTCCCATTGGAACGTGAGATCCGGCGCCAACCTATGTCGGCTTGCGAGGTTTCTCTCCTTTAAGTATCTGCCGCAGATAGACGTCGCCCCAACCGGGATAATCTGTTAATTGAGGTCTGGTCTCTGGATGTGTGTGGTAGCCGCAGTAGACGAGCTGAAAAACGCGGATTGGAAGAAAAAAATCTGTGGTAATGATGAAACGTGAAAATATTTCTCTCAATTGTAGTTCAATATATCCTACCTAGTTCAAGTAGTTCTTAAACATTCTAATTGTTCCCGAATTTGAATTCAGAGCTAATAAAAAGGAATATTTTCAGTTTTCTATTTTCAGAGGTGGAGATTTACAAACATACCTAAAAGTGAAGGGCAAACATTTAAAATATGTAATAATTAAACAAGCAATAACTTCAGCACTAATTGATATTTTTATATTAGAAATTCCTAGCCGTCCGTCTAAGCGCAAAAAATATTATTATAACAGAAGTTAAATATGCGGGAGACGCCGTTTGTAACTTGCATTACAAATCATTACAACAGATGTTGGGATAAATATTTGTGTCGCTCATGGACATTTTGGCACATCGTTTTAATAGAACTGTGTGTGAAACCCAACGCCCGCATTTCTGCCCATCCCAGCCCACTGTACGGCGGCCCTCGGGCCGCAGACGTCCAGGTGGCGACCGCCTCCGCCGCCTCCGACCGGGCTACTCGAGTTCGGCAGGCTATTGACGGCCCGGCCACGCGCCAGCGTGCCCATCTGCCGGCCGGTCGCCGCCGCCTCCGCCGCCTCCGCCGCCTCCGCCGCCTCCGCCGCCTCCGCCGCCTCCGCCGCCGCCGCCGGCGCGCGCGTCGTCGACGCCCCACAGTGGCCTTATACGACCAACTAGGCGGACACAGGTTCTATGCCGCTGCATCGCTGGGTAGCAATTCAGGAAGTACCACTTTCTTGGTACACTTACGAGTGACCATTATACGCCTGACTTACACTTCGGGTAATACATTGAGGCGCCCCAATGTCATTTTGAAGGTCTTCCTCTTATTCACTCATGCGTCCCCGACCTCTCCACTTTTCTACACACATACAGCAATCGGCCAACTTCCACGTTTTCATACAGGAATGGGGTAGGAATATGTGTTCGTCGCGACCGAGTAGTCTGCAGAAAACGATGCGGGCCCGTCTAAACAGATACCTGTAAACTGGATTTATGTACTAGCTATGTTGCCTATGATCAATTCCGCAAGCCTTCTTTGTTGAATCGGAAACATATTTTTTACACTACTACTACATATTATTGCCTACCTGTTTTGTAGTAGGCAATAGTATGTAGTAGTCCAATAACGCGGTAGATCCTATACGACTAATTAGGTGGGTGCTGGTTCTATGTATGTAGTTGCATTATAGGTAGGTAACTTGGAAATTCTCTGGAATGCGACATATATCGTGTACTTGGCTTAATTATTTTTTTGTATTTTATAGCTGGTTACTATTTAGTTGCAAATGTTTCACGAACAGATTTAAACGAATAATGTGTGAAGGCTCAAGATTAGGAACATTATAAATGGAAAAGATAATATATGAGCCGGGCCAATGAATTTGCATTACACATTTACAAATTACTCTCTACTACCAGCTCAGTTATCTTACACGACGAACAATGCAGGTAATATGTGGCTGTGTTGCTGGTAAGGAATTCGGCAAGCCTTTGCAATTGCTGTATATATGGATTTTTTGGCACACATAACTACAACATATTAGAACTAGGATTCATCAAGCAATATTTCAATAATAAAGTGAGCGTTTACAGTACACAATAGAATTTCCTTCAGGCGGTACATTGTAATAATGCAGCCTAAACCACCCAAACTGATATTTCATTTTATTGAAGGTCAAAAAATTATATTTAACATAAGACTTCCTTAGATACTCATATAAATTACTTGCATTATTCTTTATCTATTAAATTTCCTGTCAAAACAACGACCGATGTTAACCATCATTAAATTCACACAGCTTCACTTAATTGCACAGACATCCACATACCTCAAATTAAATACGGGGTAAACAACTTGTATCAAAAATTGAGCTTACAGCAAACATACCCTATAACGTAGACACGACATACATTTAGTTCATACATACTGAAAATAACGAAAACGCTTTATAACAAAGAAAGCACTCGGCCTTTTGAGCTTCGATACGGAGTCAATATGGTACATCTGCCGAAGACAGAAATAGGGACCACAAGTATCACACTCTCATTATTATTCAGTTTCTCGAAATGTCAGTTTCTTCCCGTCATTCCTCATTTCAAAACTTTCAGTGCTGTTTTTAGATAGTACAGCGATGCTTGCAGATAGTAATGCAGAATCTGTATCTAGAATTTGTTGGGACTGTCTCAAGGAACATTGAAACATAAATACTCATTGGCAAAGTAAAAAACAGCAACTCTCAAAAATTATATTTTTATTTAATAATTTCCAAATAAGTAGATTTTAATAAACTTATAGAGAATAGTTATTAAATGACGTAATGCTCAACCAATATCACGCACTTTTCAAGAAAATTATTATTTAAAATAAGATGAAATGCATAATTCTAGCATTGAAATGTTTGTCAGAAATAGAAATCCATTCACAAACTGTCAAAAAATAATTTCGGAAATTGGCTAGCGCTGTTGTCTAGGAAACATTCCAATTCTACTCAAAAAATCCAATCGTTTATGACTCTGACTCTGTATTTAGAACATCGAAGCTAAATAAAATTGTCAATATCTTTTAAACCATTTTCAAACTTTTCAAATGTCGCCCACAAGCCTGGGATTACAACGCCTATTCCTTAATCAACCTTATTAATGTTACTATGTGGGACATTAATTTTAACAGAAATGCCACACTTGAATCGGAGAAAAATACCTTGAATGTCCAGGAGCTTCAAATTTCGTCAGTGTCTCATAATTTTATTCCTCTTCTGGTACAGTAGAAAACAAATAACCACGAACACGTCAATCTTTGCCTGGAATTGGCATTCCACATTCGGGGCTAGCCGCCGTCATTTAAGCATGTCATCAGTTTAAATCAATCGTATGAAAAGGTGAACGGCGATTATTACAGCGAAGAGTAATCGACAAATAGTTTTAAAGAAGTAGTCGCTTCTGAACCACCTCCTTTCCGCTGGGGTGAAGGAGACTGAGCACGCCTCAGTTCGGTAGTTTTCCGTGGTTTCTCCGATCAACACCAGGCTAATGACGGACAGGTACCCTAACAAACGCTCCACTGACCGCGCGCGATCTTTCCTTCCTCGTCCTTATTCTATCCTCACCCCTTACTTGCACATACTTACACTAACATGCACTACACTACCACACATGGCGGAAGACCGATCGGAAGCTTAGAACTTGTCTCGGCTGGGGCGGTGCCCCCTGGTTGACGGGAACCCGGCTGGGGCGGTGCCCCCTGGTTGACGGAAACCCCGCTAGCCGACGGTAGGTCGGCGCCGGATCTCTCCATCCAGCGTGGGAAGATCACCACCACCTCACGAGGAAAAACACGCACTACACGCACACGCATTACATGCGGAACTATTGACCATAGCAGTTGGCGCGCCCGAAGTCTCTAACAAACAACCGAGCTCATAGTAACTTGGCGAGAATTATAAATTATAATTTAAATCTCTGGAATCTCATCGAGTCTCTTACTCATTTCATCACCGACTTAGTATCAAATCTATAACACCAAAACTAGTAGATAGATCTTTAAAGTACCGCCGGCTTGAAGAAATTGATATGTGCAATGCGCTGAGTAGACTTCAGTGATTCAAAAATTGGCATCACTTAACTAATTCTAAAGTAACGTGCTTAAGTTAACTATATAAGGTAGAAAAATATCTGTAAAAATGGAAGTCAATAAAATGAAACTTTAAAGGTGAATATCGAAAACAATTTCGTAATATTGAAGCTATATTGACGTAACACAAACAAATAGAGAGATGAAAAGCAACTTTTAGCAATAGGAGTACGTTAAGGATGATTTTGACAGATAACCTTAACCAACTACATTAGCACGGCAACTATTTAAATCATCATTCATACAGCGCATACACGTGTTAGATTTATCCGCCAACCTTCGATGTAATGTGGAAGACGTAGAAGGTGAGCGGTCTCACTGTTCATTTCCCCCACTGATCAACCAGCTTTAGCTGTTTGTCACAAAACAAACAAGCAATTTTAGACTGTCCAAGCAGAGCCAATTTTCCACCCACTGTGCGGGCCCTCACTGCCACCACCGACGTTACTACCACCACCACCACTGCCGCCACTGTCACTATTACCA
>BOPP01000070.1:1778305-1791984 GCA_017312745.1 Gryllus bimaculatus | reverse complement strand
GGGGCGAACGGCGGTGGCGCCGCCGATGCATATGTAGCAGCCCGCGCGGTGCAGGCGCTGCCCACCGAAGTGGCCTGGACCGGGCGCCCATGGGCTGAAGAATGGTGAGGCGCGGCAGCAGCTGCTTCTGCTCAATGAGCGGGATGCGCCACTGCGCACTCGTGTCAGGTGCCATCTATTGCGCCTGTATTGTTACTGTAGTCTCTACTAATATCGAGAATGGCATAGGCTGTGCATGGCTTGGCTTAGCATAGAACAAAACATCACAACACAACGCAGCTCAGCACACCCTAGTAGAATCGAAATAGTATGATGGTAGTAGGAATGTAGTATAAGAGTAGTTTATCAATATAGTAGGACAGCAACAAAAGAATAGAACTGTACACTAGAGTAAAATTGTAGTACGGAGTAAGAATAATTGCTGTGCTACTGTTATTGTAAGCGAAGAATAAAAGCGGAGTTGATACTTTTATGAGCGATATGCGACTTACAGGATTAGAATGTTTACATTATAATTATAAATATTATTTGACATTAGCTCTAGCAAAACGTAGTCTAAATTTTCGAAATAAGACAGAAAGTAACGTATAAATTAAATTATAATTAAACTATTTATTAAAACAGCTATTCTAAGTATTTTTAAATATGATATTAGTACTTGCAGGGCGAATACATAAAAAACATGTTTATGGTACAGTATGGTTTAGTGCCAGGTGTTTCTGGATAGCTTTCATGATGGTTAATGTGCTCTGAGGAAAGAAAGGCTTAGTGTACTTCTCAACATCGATGAACATGTTCACTTCACACCCGAGGTGAAGGCACATGCTGTTTTGCCACTATGACCAATTTGTTGATATGACCATTCGCTCTAATATTTCATATTCAGGGGCGTGCGTTGAAATTGTCTACGTCTCTACTTTATGACTGTCTTGAGTTGGAAACATTCCATTTTACTTCGTCTGTATGTTAGTACTCCGGTAAAACCCTTGCTTTGCCATTTCACAACATATCCATAATTTACACGGGTGTATTGTTCAGTGGCCATTAATAATAGTAGATAAATGTGCACAGTTAAGAGCTCATATACTACTTTTGTAACCTACATATGAGAGAAGTGATTTAAATCCGTCCTCTCATCCTACAACATACGCCCAGTCATTAGTCTTCTCACATCACACTTTTGTACTACCACACTAGAGCATAAAACGGCGGTCCACAATGAGTTCAAGAAAAGACCCAATCAAAAAGAAGAGAGCAGGACTTCACAAGTCTTAGATCTTAAATTATTATTTATGACGTGAATGGAAATGGTAATAATAGATGCAAATGTCAAACAAAACCTTCATGCAATAATGCAAGATATTCAGTTTTCACGATCAAGTGTATGTCAATAATGTCTTCCAGCGACATTATTGTGATGCGCAATATAACGACACGTTTTATTTCCCATTCCTTTCTATTTTTCTTCGCCTTTACATCATATTTCTGTTTATCTTCGTGTTTTTCCTCGTCTTCTATTTTATCTTCTCTTCGTAACCGACAGATTAGTTTTCCCATCACATCTACTCCAGAACATGAATCCTCCTCCAGTTTCTTACGTGAGACATAATTGTCTCTACTTTCTTTTGACCAATGAATCTACTCGTACCTTCCCAAAAGTCATATGTAATGAAAAAGTATAATTTGAGCGATTCCTGAATCTTTTAACTATGGGGTCAATTTCCCCTATCTGCTTAGTGGCGTTTTTGGTATTTAATAAATGAGCTTCTTCTTTTCAATGGTATGGAATATATGGTTAATTCACACTCTGCACACAGAATTCTCTCCAACTTAAATTAAGATAAAACATTTAATCGCAAATGTTACGCTATCGTAATATTTAACCTCATATTTTCACGTTTTCGTATCGAGTCACCCCGTTATTTTGTGTACCAAAATAAACAAGTTCAGAAAAAACTAAACTTAATTTTTACATTACCTTCACCACCATTCAATCTGTAGATATCCAAAGTTTTCCGAAGTTAAGAAGTGCATGCGTTTATAAGCTTTTACTTATTTATTAAGGGCAAGGGAGTTAAAAACAATCTGTAAACTACTATGAGGAGAAATGCATATTAAAAACAAATTGCACAACAAACTATCAAAAAATAAACCGATAAAACTTTCTCTTCTGTATTTTCACATAAAACAAGCAATGGTTGTTAATTCTTGTATCATTCTTGTATCAATAGCTAGAAAACTATTTTCAGTTTCAGAAAGTAGTGTCGTCCGTCTCCGTCCGTCCGTCCGTCTCCGTCCGTCTCCGTCCGTCTCCGTCCGTCTCCGTCCGTCCGTCCGTCCGTCCGTCTCCGTCCGTCTCCGTACGTCTCCGTCCGTCCGTCCGTCTCCGTCCGTCCGTCCGTCCCCGTCCGTCCGTCCGTCCGTCTCCGTCCGTCCGTCCGTCTGTCCGTCTCCGTCCGTCTGCGTCCGTCCGTCCGTCTCCGTCCGTCCGTCTCCGTCCGTCCGTCTCCGTCCGTCTGCGTCCGTCCGTCCCCGTCCGTCCGTCTCCGTCCGTCTTCGTCAGTCCGTCTTCGTCAGTCCGTCTCCGTCCGTCCGTCTCCGTCCGTCCGTCTCCGTCCGTCCGTCCGCGTCCGTCCGTCTGTCTCCGTCCGTCCGTCTCCGGCTGTCCCTGCGTCTGTCCCTGCGTCTGTCTCTGCGTCTGTCTCTGCGTCTGTCTCTGCGTCTGTCTCTGCGTCTGTCTCTGCGTCTGTCTCTGCGCCTGTCTCTGCGCCTGTCTCTGAGCCTGTCTCTGCGACTGTCTCTGCGACTGTCTCTGCGACTGTCTCTGCGCCTGTCTCTGCGTCTATCTCTGTTTTTCCCTTCCTGTGTCTATCTTTCCCTCTGTCTGTCTGTCTCTGTCTTTTTCTCTTTGTCTTTTTCCCTTTGTCTTTTTCTCTTTGTCTTTTTCTCTTTTTCTTTTTCGCTCTTTCTCTCTCTCTCTCTCTCTCTCTCTCTCTCTCTCTCTTTCTCTCTCTCCCTCTCCGCTCATTTCGGGTTGACTCTCTCGAACAATAATATTCGTCGACTATTAAATTTATCACTTGCAAAGCCTATCATAAAATGCATCTAAAGAGAAGAGGATCAGACGCGCCGCATTAGGCAATTTCCACGGATCGTTCAAAATGTTAAGTAAACATGTCCCAGCAAACACAAAACACTCCCCGAATAATGTTTGTCAATTAGCTGCATAGATTAAAAACCCTGAGCTTTGAAACATTTTATGGGCAAAATATTTCATTCCTTGCTTTTAATTACCATTCAAATTAAATGTTTTTCGGCAATCCAGGAACGAAATGCGCTTGAATCATATGCAACACGGGTTTTGACTGGCTGGAGACTTGACTTAGCATGTTCGTATCCGCGAAAACATTTTCAAATTATTGAAAAAGAATTAGTCGTACGTGCCGCTGCATTAGCCAGCGGCTGCAGATATCTACCAGAGGATTACAGAGAGTTCATGCATCTAAGAGCGTTTAGCACAACATAATTTAACATTCTAGCACATTTAAAACGTAGGTGATTTTCTGATATACGACTGGCGAGCCAACAAAGGAACGGGTTTCCCACTCCACGCCACATCGGCAGATTCCAGCACGTTCGGCAATGCGTTATTCGAGTTCTGTTATTGAACTGGTTACTTAATTAGAGATTTGGGGAACGGTTGGCTGAGAAAGTGCTATATTACACGCAAAGGCCACGACCGGGTCTTTTCTGGCCAGGCTCCGTTGAGGATTTGTCGCAATGCAGTTGGGTCTGCACCTGTAGACATTTAACTTGTCTGATGAGACGAAGTGACATTTTAATAGTTTCTACAGAAGTATAGAAGTCGGATCAGCATATTTATCAGATATTTCACTGCATTAAATACACAAGATTAAACCAATTGACCAGCCCATCACATAATATTTTATTAACAACGCAGGATTATTGGCAAGCTGGACATTCGAATGACATTTTCTTGTCATTAGTATCCATCACACTTGAGCATAAACGCACACTTTAAAATAAATTTACATCTCTCATCAAAATCTTTTAATTAAAACAATTTCGTAGCACGAAATGTTAACAAACTTTAAGAAACGTTTTTCCAAATATTGTTTTTACGTCGCTAAAGACGATCAACATTTTGCGGAGCTTTCAATAGCGAAAAATTAAAAGAAAGATAGAGTTCGAGCCTGTCTTGTTGGCTTATGCGATTAAGTGAAGTCTTTTTACATAATGCAATTAGTCTGAACTTTCTGATTCGATAGATTGCGTGTTAGAATTGTAACTTTGTTGATACGGAACACTTTGGCAGAGAGTGAAGATCAGCACTTTGCTCGACTTCCATTTTCCTCTTCGTCTCGCCTCTTTCTCTCTCTTTCTCTTTCTTTTTCTTTCTCTCTTTCTTTCTCCCTTTCTTTCTTTATCTCTCTGTCTCTCTCTCTCTCTCTCTCTGCTTTCTCATTATTCCGTATTAAACACATGTTAGTACACTTGAAAAGTCACGCCCCAAACATGAGCATGTGGTGATTTGTGCCCATTTTCAAACAGGCATAGAGTCTTTACTGCCAAAGAGAATTTTAGTCAATGATGTCTACTGTAGTCAATGTTTTAGTCAATGATGTAGACAAAACTTGTCTTCAAGGAGTTTGGTTGTCTACCAATACGGTAATTCATAGAAAGTTATTCCTTTTTTTAATGAATTGGAAGACAATGGTGGAATGAAAAAAGTATAATAATAATTTATCTTAAGGTATAAACAAAATTTCAGTTGTGAAGGGTTGCCTCAACGAATACAAAAATTCTAAATGTCCAGATAATTCTACCATTGTCAATCATTTCTTTATTTGATAATATTCGAATCGTGTTCTATGCTTGCAACAAACGCAAAATGTTAATAGGAAGACGTTGCTGTTGCACAATAGCTGTTACTCCAACAATACAGACTACACCAATTGAAAGAAAATATCTTAATCCCTCTGCCGCAAAATCGCAAATAATTCAGCAATTTTTGAGGGTGGTTTAGCCTAACAAAAATTGTAATTTTCCCCATGAAATAGAACAAACTGCTTGAGGTCAATGACCTCTTCGACAATTTTTTGCCTACAAGTTAAGGACGGTTAACCAAAAACGACTAGGAGTAACTCTCGCAGTGAGCTCTCGCTGGCACCTGGATATAGTAACAACTCATAATGTAGTTTTGCAAATTCCTAAGCCCCATCTAACGGAAATTTTATAACGTTAATTACTTTATTGAATGAAAAAACTGTAATTTGAGATTACCCATCGGTGCACTATGTGAGCAATGCTGAAAGTTCTCCACGGGGCGTTTGGAAGGAGGAACCGGGCGCCAGTGGTCGCGGAGCTTCGCGGCTCAAGACCCAGCGTAAACGCGTTTGTCGGAGCGTGGTCGCGGACGCGCCGTTGCTTTGGGCGGTCCAGTGGTCCGTACTCTCGTCGCGGCCTTGAAGCACCGCGTCGGTCCGGCCGCCGGGGAGCGCGGGGAGGGGGGGAGACGGAGGTTTGGGGGAGGGGGAAGAGAGGGGCGCGGGAAACAGCGCCCGGGAAAGCGCGGGCAGAGTGGAAAATAGTGCTAGGCGGCGGTCGACCGAGCTGCCGATTGCATTGGACGGGTACGCTCTGAAATTGGAATGGGAGAAGGGGGATTACACTTGATGGAAAGCAAAAGTGCTCGACGATGAAGAATTGGTATCTTATAAGTACGTGGGTTAAAAATTAGAAATGGAATGAACGTAGACACGTACTTACGCTAAGAAAATAATTTCAACTTATTAAATGAACCACATATTTAAGTGGTAAATGTGTATTGTCAACAATTTTCCGGTGCTGTTTCTCAAGCAGCTTATTGTATTAATTTCCTATACTTTAGTGTAGTAGTTTAATAAAAACCTTAATGAATTTATAATACAGAAGTCTTCGCCCACACTCTTAATAACTACTTTCTCGCTTTTTATACACGGCATTTGATGTGAAAGGAATTCTTTAACGGGACTAGATGGAATGTATTTTCATATCATATATTTTAATGCATTGTTACACGAATTATCTGTGAGACGCGTCATCACCTGAGGCGCACCCAGACTTTTTTCTGGGAGAGGTGAGGCTACAAATATTGTTTCCAGCAAAATTGATATTTTCTTATATAGAATTGTTCATTTTTTAAATGTATTTGTATTGTTGAATTATAGTTAAAATGTATTATGTAAAACATTGATATATTCAATTAATTTCTTTAGTATACAAATTTAGTGAAGTTGTATTATTTAATCTGTAATCATTGGCTTCTGGAAGAGGCTGAAGCTCCATGAGCCCACCACCACCCACCACCCACACACTTGAGTCATCACTCATGTATATTGTGAAAAGAACTCCACGGATCGCATTTCTGGAATAATAAAAACGACGTAGTCTTATCAAACGATGGTAAATGGAAGGGGAGTTACAAACATAAAGAGATGGATTTTAAACCATTAAAGATTCAAACATCTAAAAGAATAGATGTGGACAGAAAGAACATTAAGAAAGAAACTGGCTTTCATATTTGATGGAATAAGAGGTCTGATTTGAATAGAACAATATGCCACATAGACTATTTAAAATATCTAACTCGTTTCTAATTAATATTGTAAATCACAACTTTTACTTAGTAAAACAGTTTCCTATATCAATATTTGTAGGTGGTTTTGCAAATAGGCATTGAGACGAATATTCTAACGTTTTGCGCAAGGGAGAAGGCATCATTAAGAAACGAGGATTCGAAAGAAATAATGCCACGATCAGTCAAAATGTACAAAATCGAAACGCAATGCAGACAATCCAGACAATGCCAATATTACAATAAATGTGAACTGATTTTACCAGAATAAGACACGAAGAAAATGTCTTGTGCGAGGTGTACAAGGGTAAGATAAGAGCAACATATGAACTGTGAGGTACGATATTTGCAGCGAACAGAAAGTCTGGGAAGAGAAGGAATTACACCCAGAAAGGTAAAGCAGTAAGGTTCAGCTCGTTCAACCGGCAGGCTGGTAGTAGCAATATTTCAGTTGATAGAGAGCGTCCGATTCGACCAATAACAGCAAGAAGAAGCTGTACTAACCACAGCAATAAATCATCGGTGTACAAGCAGAGTGAAACTGCAAAAAAAATATCATTTTGCAGAAAAATTTTTGATATACAATAGGCGGAGAGGATCACTCGGCAAATTGAAAGAGTTTATCTCTGGTGTTTTCTGAACGTTCATTAAGGTTTGTTAAGTAAATATATTATTTTTTTCTAAGTGTACAACTTAAATAATTACGATTTTTAAAATGCGTCGCTTTTCTTATGCACTGACAAATGTGTTTCTCCATCAATAACGTCGGACCTATCTGTGTAGAACAGACTATTTAAAACATTACATGCTTCATTTTAGACTACAACACAATTTTTCATGTGTTTTTACGAATGATAATAAAAATCGTTCATTGGTGAGCTGGTGGTTCGGAGTATCAATATAGATTGATTTTTGTAAATTTCATACATACTCGCGAGTTTGAAAATATCCTCCGCTATTCCGGAGAAAAAAACTTCCAGCACGGTTAATCGGGTACACTAGGTAGTGAACGGCTTCAATGAGTAATACAGGAGACGTGAGTTATGGCTAACCTCACAAGCACGAAGTACTCGTTTGACACGCTAAATTATTTGTGGAGAACCCAAAGTTCTCACCTTGCACAGCCTAGAAATTCTTTTCTTTCTTATTTCTAGACAAATGCCGGTCCAGTAGCGTAGTGAACTTTCGCGAAAAATTATTTCCTCATTCTCCTTTCTTTTTCGTCCTACACTACCTCAACATGTCCTATCAATTACATGTGCTCATTAAACGAAGGAGTCATGTACAAGAAAAATATCTAAAGTTCCGACGGCTCTGGCGGCATGAACCCAAAACGAAAAGTGGATAAAACGGTACGAGCGGTACGCAGGACCTATGCGAGGGTAACGCTATGCCGTGTTCAGGGCAGTACAACCGGTTCCACCGCCCTGGTCGCAGAACGTACAGTCAAAAGCATATTTCCAAGAAAAAAAAGAACCTTTCCTACCAGAAAATAGTAACACAAAATCAATTTTTGTAAAAATTAATCGAACCTATTTATACCTGAAAGTATACTACAGAAGGAATTCTAGATCTTTGAGAGGCGTTCCTGACCGGTACGTGATACTTTTAAGGGGAGCGATTTTTGTGTATAATAGTTCAAAAAGGATTTTAATTATCTACGGTCGCCCATGGTTTTTCGAATACGTAACGGGTTTAAAAGTTGAGTTTCTTCCTCATTCTTGCAATAATTTACGATGTAAATTTAAAGGAGCATTTCTAATTCCCAAAACCAATTCCCAAAATTCAATTAATTCCCAACATGTGAATAATGTACACACTAATGTTTCAATACTATCTTCATACACAATCTTGGAGAGGGTACATTGAACCTGACATGAGTGGTCATGTCATATCATGTCATGTCTTGTAATGAGCTAGTACAATCTTTAAACAGTTTGAGAACCTCTTTACTAAAGCATACTCATAAGGCACTAAACGTCGAGTGTGTAGAATGCGCCGTGTCCTTGAAAGTAAAGGAGACAAAAAAAATATTCGGTATCATTGAGACCAAGATCACCTACAATATAAAACGACTCGGTTAATCTGAATTGACTAGAGAATGTCAATATTTGACGAACAAATCCGATGTTAATCGAATTGGAGTAGTTGTTTTACAGTATTTCTACAACCGGTGGTAGAACCCCCCAGCGCACACGCCGACTCTATACCGCCACTACTGCAACAATTTCGATACTCTTCTTCATCTCGATTTTCAATCGATTATTTTGATGTTTCTTCTCTGATTACTGCTTCGATTAATCAGGATTCGGATAACCGCGACTCTACGGTTCTAACCATAAACAGTATTTTACTCTCAGTTCCCTGAAGATACTTCAATAAAGAGTTGAAAAGCTGCCAGTAAAATGAAAAAAATAACCTTCAATAGTTAAACCGAACCGTAAGGCATAAACCCAGGAAATTACACCGAACATAATTACACCGAATTACAACTCCGAAGGACCAAAAAAGTTGTATTTAAGAATATTAGACCGGGCAGCAAAAACTCGCAAGTAAAAGTTGACTGGAGCACGGTGATAAGGAAGGTGTCAAAATTTCGGGTCTTAATGTCCCCCATGTCCTTTCGGAGTGCGCTTTCCTGTGGGGAGGCGAGCTGCTCCTAGCCGTCGCGGAGACGCGCGGCTTAGCGGCAACGGCGGCGGGCATGCGGCCGCTGCGGCGGCGGCGGTGGCGTCAGCAGTGGCGGCGCGCGCCGCACCGCGCCGCGGCCGTGGGCCGCGTGCCTTCCGCGCCAGTCGCGCCAGGCTCGCGCGGCCACGCGCTAGGTCCGTCCTCTCCTCGCCTGCTCCTTCCTCGCCCCGCCGGTTCCGTCTTACGTTCTCGCTTCATGCTCCGGTCGACGCGTGGCGGCTAGGCTGTTGCGTCGCCGGTGTGTCCAAGCCGGCCAGTCCCGCGCCTCAGGGTGACGCGCTCCCCTCCGCTACCCCTCCCGCCTCCCACCGGTGGCCGACCGCGCCGCCGCCGCCAGCCAGCGCCGCCGTTGCCCGCGCGCTCACCGGGCCACGCGTCAGTCGCCGCCGCACGTCCGCCACCGCCGCATCCAATGCTCCGGCCCAGTCGGGAGCTTAAAAGCTTACTTACTCTCCGATTTAAATGTCTTGGCACTTGGTGAGATGCACTGTTATGCCATCTTCGAAATTGGAGCTCCCAGTTGGATAACTCCCCAAGTGCCAAGATATTTACATCGCACCTTAGAGCTTGTCCCGGCTGGGGCGTTGTCATATTAGGGGGATATTACTGGGAGGGGAATTACCTGTGAAGGTCGGCGGCGGATTTCACGTCCCAGCTAGGAACACTGCCACCTCCTACCTTTAGTCTGTACTATATTCACAAGAATAACACAGTAGTTGACGCGGAAACACGCAATACAGTGTCTTCATGGAGAGTGAGTCCAGGAAGAGTGGTGCTCCCAAGGAGAAATCCGTTCCTCCGCCGCTTAAGACACTTCTCCCTCGTCCCTCTTCACCCAAGAGAAGTTTTCGAAAATAAAGTTTTCAAAATGAATCCACAAATACCTTTTTAATAGAAAGATCTTCAAATAACATGGAACATCCTCTTACTTACACACTACGCTAATTCTGACAACGAGAGTTTTCGAAAAATCGCTTCCCGTACTTGTCAGGTAGACACCTCAGTATACCTTTTACGGATAGAAGCATCTGCCGCCGTATTGTAAATCGCGTTTTGTATTAAAATTCATGCTTCCAAGATGCTTAATGTTACGAATAAAAGGTACAAGGTAGTCTACAAATTAATTCCTTACATACGACAATAAATGTACGATAATTATTTCCTAATATATACGTAGTCGATAACTGTAAATGTCCGAATCATAATACAAAACTGTTCAGTTTACGAGTGTTTATATTCTACCCAAAAGATCGCGAAGTTTTATCGAGACCACCCAAATAAAAGGTCAGTCGAATATTGACATTCCAGGGTTCTTATCGAACGCCAACATTCCAAAGGAGATTGCCAGGAAAGGTGGCCACTAATTTTCTAATTGAAATTCGTTGATATCCAGACCTGATATGTCGTTGATTGAATGTCTGTATCTCTTCGGATTAAATGTAAAAAAATACTCTTTCGAAATCTCCTGGACAACTTTTCTTAAATTAAAATTTGGTTAAGCCTTCCCCTTCCTGCTGTCTATAAAATATTTTGAGAATGCAAGTGGAATTATTCACTAAATCTTCTTACTTATCATTTACTCACTTATGTACACGACTTCTAAGGCAATATTTCAGCAGAGTATACACAATTTGGGAAATAGTAAATACAAATAGTAAATATGAGCATTTAGAGCTTTTCAAAAATTTATTTTGATACACTAACAGAGACACACCCATGATTTTCCCGGGGGGAGGGAGTACAGTATAGCATCCAGACAGCTTGATTTTTTTATTAACAATTTTTTTTCTTCTGCTAAATATAAAACGTAGTTTTATTTGTTGAGTTACAATAATTATTTATAATGTAAACATATTACACGTTGGATGATTCGTTAGTATAGCAAGTAAAAAAAAGTTCCATTTTGTAAAATTTGTTTTTGGAAGGGGGGCTGAAGACCCCATAGCCTCCGCCACTCCCGTCCTCCTCCCCACCTCCTTCGGTGCGCCACCACATTCTAATGTTGAAAATGAAGTTTGCTTTAATTCTGTGTTGCAATTGTTCGGTTTGATAACACGAAGTATTTTCCTTCACAAACTCGTATCAAATCCTAAACAGCAGTTCCGTATCTTCCCAAAATTTTGGGCACAAATGCAGCACACGAATTCCCGATGATCATTGAGTAGCATTTCAGGTTGCGTGGAGCAACATAACAAACTATCTGTCCCAGACGATGTATAGAAGGGACAAACTTCTTAAACGTAAGAACGTTGCTTCTTCAAGCCTGAAGCAGTCCCCGACCAATCCTACTTGTCTCAGGGGAACCTTTCACCATATTTCAAGTCAAAAAGGTTGCTTCTTTAAAGCAGATTAACATTGTAACGTTGTTTTTTAGACAATTTCTCCTTCGTGACGGACCGTCTCTTCTTATCTCCACCGCAGTCATTGCAGCTATTATCACCGACGTTATTATCACAACGGCAAGAGCCACCGAGGGCGCAGTGGGTACATTTGGGCAGGACTGGTTGGACCGAGTCGTCAGTCCGTGCAGAAGAAACAGCAGGTGTAAACCTCTCCGTAGGAGAGAGCTCTCTAAGAGATAGAGCGCCGACATCTGCGGAGAACGGGGATAAAGTGTATTGAGAAGGAGGCAGGATGGAAAAGAAAAAGACCGGTTCAAACGAGTGGGGAAATGCTAGGGAAACACGAGGGGATCATTTACATCTCTCGACTGCATAAGCTTAGGACTTGGCATTTTGTATTCTCCTCTTTAATCCACTTCCACGAGCATCCGTATCAGACAAGCGACACCCTGCCATACGTCTTGTGGTTTCTCGGCTACTGTGCTGAACTAGCTCTAGCTATTGTTTGCGGTTGAATTCTAATGTTACTGGAGGGAAAACCTTGGCTTAGACAGATAGCAACTATTTTATAACAAAACAGCAATTTCAGAATTCTGATATTCACTCTTTAAATGAATAAACTACGGAAAAATCCTCATGGTCATGCTCAACAACCTCAACGTGTAAGTCACGTGCTTATTAAAAAGACATCACGTGTTTTAATATGAGAATCCTGTCAGAAAATCATGTACTACTAATAAGTACTACTAAATACTAATAAGTATCGAAGGATGTCCATCACGTTCTTCTTTATTACTTTATGCAGGTACCCGTGAAATTAATACATATGTTTTCTAATCGAAATGGTTCTACTGTTTTATTTCCAACTTGTGCTAACTAGTTTGAAGCAATTAAATTTGTTAATTTTCTCAATCATGCATCATGGATGTTTTCTGAAAGAGAATACAAGAAAATTGCGTGGTCTCAGAGAAATCAAGCAAAAATCTTCCAATTTCCAAAAGTTTAACTCTTGAATTATTCACGAAAAGAGAATAAACTACGTAATATCTTCAGATTCGGAGAGTTACAGTGCCAAATTTTCGTCACGAACAGGTGATCATATTTTCAAGACAATTTCCCATTTGTGAATGTGACGATCCTTCATAAAACGAATACAAGGGCACAACAAACAAAAAATCGAGACCTCCCACGCCATGAAATATCAGCTTTGAAGAAACTGGAGGAACCTTTACAAGTCTTTTAACACCCTTTTTTATCGCCCACCGCAGACTCAAAAGACAGAGGCTCGGAACTAAAACGTCCATGAAAGAATCCCTAAGCCTTCACATTTTAGGTTCTGTGATACTTTTAACCCATTTATTATAAGTCTCTCATGAGTAAGATTTTTTACGTTACATAATGGAGTCCACGATAACATGCTTTAATCCTTACAGCGATGAACATTTTTAGGAAGACATCGTCATTGTCCCCGTATTTTTTATCCTTGTATAGTGTTTACATTTTGTGCTACGTATTCTTGAAATACGATTTTTATTGTTCATTGAACGGCGATACAAAGAGGTAGAAATAAAAGGAAGAATGAATAGAGAAGTCGGAACATAATACAGAGATACACAATTGAGGAAGTTTAAAAAAAGTACTTAAAAGGGAGAAGTCCGCAGATGTTACATTAAGGCTGCCCCCTACTCCCGAACTCTTTTCTATACCTCTTCTCCTGCAGCCTTCTTACTGTCCTTTACCCACACTCGTCTTCTTCTTCCACCACTTTTTCCTCACGTTCATCTGTCAGTATCTCTCCACCTCCCTGCGTGTTCGCGTTCGAAAACGCACAGCTGCATGCGAAGGTCTGCAACGCGCGGGCCAATGAGCGCGCCGCACCTTCCCAAATTCGCGTGCTCATTGGCGGTTGCAACTTTTTTAATCCGCGCGTGCCACGTGTCTCCGTTGCCACCTTCCCGGGCCCCGGGATTTGATTAGAGATGAAATACATCGCGGGCGCACGGCCGGGC
>BOPP01000070.1:1749282-1760317 GCA_017312745.1 Gryllus bimaculatus | reverse complement strand
GATGGGTGGGGAGGCGGAGTAGGAGAGGGCGAGGCGCAGTGTTGAAGCGGGGTGTTAGGGGGGAGCCGAGGCAAGGAAAGTGGTAGAGGAGTGACGTGGGCGGAATGGGGTGTGTGGGAGAGAGCCGAGAGCGCCAGCGCTTGTGATCACCCTGCGGAGCGCGCTGCCAATACCTCGGCCACCGCCTTCGCCCCCGCGATCATTTTTACGTTGGCCTTCGTGGGTCCAAAACAGTAATTCACTGCTAGGTATCCCCAAAACAATCCAATATAGACAGTAACATCTACGTTTCATAAAGCATTCTTCCTTGGTGTCCAAAATATATAAAATATAAAGTTCTGTGCTTGTGTTTGGCATAACGCAAACTTACCACAGAGATCGCATTGCATTTTAAATTACATGATGTCATGCTGAAATACAATGCACTCAAAGAAGATCGCGATGTCAACTTATATAATATTATAAGAATTCGGTGACTAGTATTGTGTTGGTAGTACAATGTGAATGTGTTTGATTTTCAATTGCGTATCTACGTATCATTATCATATAATAATTTAATTAGTGAAAATTGAAATATATTTCAATTAATTTTGATTGGTATTTTACAAACCAATAATTTACCAACTCTTTTGTTTACAAGACACGTAATTTACCGTATAAACGGGAACAATAAGTCATGTATCTACTTTTGAGGAGTCGAGGACAGAATAATGGTATACTAGAACAGACAACAGTACTATAGCCAATTATATTATAGTTATATCCATAATTATACATCTATGAAAGCAATACGTAAATTAACTCTATGACTATTTTACACTACGCATGATAACTACTTTTAACATATGTGAGCACAGTACATGAACGCGTTTCATATTTGAATAAGGTTTGTACTCATTTCAGGGTAGCCCTCTCGCGTCAACCACATTTTAAATGAAATTAGCAGAGCGCACTTTTGCTAAAACCAGATAAGCCGGCGGAATAGGCAGGGCAGCTGCGCAGGCCGTGACGCATATAATGCGCTCCGCTGTACAAATTGGTGCCAGCCTTACAGGCGCGCGCCAATTGAAACGTTTCCTCGAGCAGACAAGCTCACCGCACTCGAGGAGATACATAAACGTCCAGGGCGAACCTCATCACCCTCGTAATGCCACTTGCAGCTCGATCAATATTCACAAGATCCGTCGCATAAACAGTGCAGATGCGACGCAGATACGGCTTCTGAATAGAGCCACTCAACGAACGCGCGTTTCGGCCGAAAGAAACCCTCTATGTGCTCTGCGTCGTTAACTAGGAATGCTCGCTGCGGGCGACCTTTCACCTCGGACAGCGAAGCCTCAGGACACCAACGGCTCGCTGCTCGAAGGCCCGAGATGTAACGAGATTTATGGAATTGCTCTTACGCGTACTTCAGACTTAATAAACGCCGGGATTGCTTTTTGAAAGCCGACGCCCATGCACGGTGTCCATACTGAAACGTTTCATTGTGTCTTGGTACCGAAGTGGTTTCTTTGAGGTGTACTAAAATAATGCAATCTATTTTCCATTTCTATACAAAAATAATGAAAAACATGTAAAATAGGTATAGGAAAACAACAAGTTAATTTCATAAATTATTTATTCAATTTTCATTTGACGTTTAAGCCGTATACGTACCGACACTGTTTGTGAAGGTATTCGTGCGAAAACAGTGAAATAAATAAAACATTCAATTCATTATCCATAAAAATAGTACTAATCATGAATAACACTGAGATTGAAATTATGCAGATGGAGGATTGGCTACAGTTTGTAATCGGTATTTAACTCCCAGAGGTTAGTAAATGAGGCCGTGCCGTTTTTTACTGGAAATAACCACAGACGAGGGTAGCCAATTCCGGATCTATGGATGTCCTGCACTTTAGAAAGTGCTGTCGAAAAGCTTAAGAAAAAAATAAGTGATGATGATGATGATGATGTGTTAGTGGAAAGACGTAATTAATAGTTGTCATCCACCCTCTTGTATTCAAAAAATTACCACGGAACATCATAAAACAAAGTCAACTCCACTATATGAATTGAATTGCCATCTGACATATTGGAGAAAGTATATGTTAGGTTTTATAACATGTAACATTTTTATGCCTAGGGCGGAAAAAGCCAACCTCTTTTATTTTTTAAACCTTTTATTTAATATTTTTCGATCAAGTCATCTCAGATATTGGGAAATAAAACGGCGCTCAACGAATGACCAATGGGATATTTCTTACTAAATTTCTGTGTGGCGTGTTGCATAAGACATATTGAAATGCAAGTACAAACGCAAAATAGGGGGAAAATAACAGCTTATTTTGTCAAAAGAATTAAAAAAGTTTCAAACATTGTTTCTGTAAACGTGATCTGATTCACTAGTTGTTTAGTTCCAAAACGTCACATCACAGGAATTGGAAGTCGAAATATCTGTGAAGATTAATTCATCTACAGTTAAGTATGGACAATGACTAACACTCGATAAAACCTAACGTAAAAGTCACTTAAACAACTCCAAATAATGCAAGAAAGCTCGCATAGGAGCCGGTTTCAACTCTTCCAGACTGCAGAATCATGTGTCACCGCTCGGTAACGCGCCGGTTTTGGGGAACTATTGTCGGTTTTGCTGACATAAATTTAGGAATTAACTTTTCTGTCCTTCTTAGCAACTTAGGTACATCTGTAAGTGGGTAGCATTTGGGTCCTGGAAATCCAGCAAGTATGTGAGCGAAAAAAACCCACTGAGCTTGGCGTGAGAGGACTAATTATTTTTCTCAGAGTGATAAATAAGAATCTGTATATCCTGTCCTGACACTCCGTGCGCGCTCTCTTCAGTAAAATAAAATAAAAAAAAATGTTGTAGAAAGCAAAGAAAGAGAAGTAAGAACATTTTACACTTCAGTTACATAACTAGCAATTTCGCACTTCTTGCTTGGCTTGCCGGTTATGGTACATTGACGAGGTTGGCTTTCCTCAGAACAATGTGTAAATCAAATTTGCTCAAATGCAAAAAAATATATTAGCAATGTCACGACCACTTCACATGCCGATGTGTTTGTTAATCAAGAACCGCCTACATTTGGCTACAAAGACGCAGCCGCGCAGCTTTTTTGCTTGGCGGTACCTCACCTGACGTGCCACAGTTGCACTGTCGCCAGGATCTCTTCCTTTCGCCCAGGCCGTCTTCGTTACTGTCTCTCTCACCTTCAGTCCTGGGATCATCGCTCTCCTTACATGGAGTGATTGATTGAACTAGTGACTCCGGGCGCATCAACTGCTAAGAAATTAGTCCCGCAAGTGTAGTGCATGTTTTGTCGCCGGAGAGAGCGGCAATCTTCTCTCGCTGGATGATAAGATCCGGCACCGATCTACCCGTCGGATTGTAGGTTTTCCCCCAACCAGGTAACCAATCTCCTATCACCGTCCCAGTCGGGACAAGATCTAAGCTCCCGACTTGCCTCCCTGCGTGTGGGAAACTGTAGTGCGGAAGTGTGCCATTATGGGGTGAGAACAGAGTTAGGAAGGGAAAGGAAAAATCGCGCGCAATCCGTGGCCCGTTTGTTAGGTTATTGCTGCGGCAATCGTCTGGCGGTGATCGGAGAAACCACCGGCTGTTAGAATTCGTCTCCAGAGGCTAAATTCAACCTAGTTATGTAGCCAGTGTCGAGAATCCTACCACCGTCGGCCCTCGAACAGCGTCCGTCCACGGAGGTGGTGCCTTCGCTAATATCTTAGCATTAGCTCTGCCGCCGCTGCAAACGGATCATCGATGACACCCTATCCGTCACCATAAGTGAGCTCGTAACCCTCATTGCAAGCCTCATTATTGTTAACATTGTCAGCATTAACGTGAACGTTATCTTCCCAGTCACCATTTCGCTACGATTGCTCTTCGCTCCATCGCCGTCTCCCGTACTCGTGTTCACATTCACAACAAACTCTTTTCCATTCCATACGTCTCGGTTATCGGTTACTCACCCAGTTCTGTTGAGAAACACATATTGGAACGAAGTTCAGTATTGCCAATTGTTTAGCGTTTGTTTGCATACATTATTTTTTCCTCCTCGTATTGATGTTTTATACAAAATAGAGGTTAATATAAACTATGACTTTGAGAATATTAAATATCATAAACCTAACGGGTATGGGGACGGGGATAGGATTTTGTCTCACCAGTGAGCCTGTACCAGTGCTTAGCTGGGGACGTCGTCTTCAACTTCAAATATCAAGATCATTCTTCGTGTGCTAATGCCAAAATAACGTAAAATTTGTGATTACTTACCATGGCGGTACATATAAAATATTTGCAAAATATATTTTTAAAGGCAAGAATATCACAGTAATTAGGATCTGAATCAAGGGCAACTTTCCACTCTCAATGGAATTCTTTCAATTTCACCTTTGGTCTTATTTTTTTACCGCTACAAAAGTGTTTCGCAACGTTCGCGAATGGTCACAGAAACTGATGTAGACTAAGTCATTCATGGATCAACCCACTACTTTCAGTGAAACCGACAACTGTCGTCCATGTCGCCAATAACTAACACCGATGATATCATCAATCCAGCTGCCATGACCACGCTTATTTTCCCGAATGGGCTTAGGTTCATTAACACCACTCTCAGTCTTCGTCTACAGACTACAGTACAGCTGCTACTGGTTTCTCTGAATGACATGAACTATGTCTTTCCTTTTCGTCGTCGATTATGAAAGATCATATTACACACTTTTGTTCACTGTCAATAAAAATAGTGTGGGCTCTGAGGTACGTTATGGTAACTGTCCATGATGTTGAGTCATAATATTAACGAAAGGCGTTTGGGGAGAGTTAGCTTAATATTCTCGTTTTTACAGCTTCTTTATTAATAAGTGATAAACATTCTTCCATTCACTATTTCATCACTTCTGCATTACCATGACTAGTTAAACATAGGGTGGATATAAAAAACCTTGCTTCAAGTATGTAAAAACTCTGCGACCTTGGCAACTAAGTCAAAAGTGTTATGAAGCTAAATTGAAAAGAATATGCTCAGCTCACAGTGTTGTATATCAAGATTCCTTTCGCGAAATAATACCAATTATCTTGTCGTCCTATTAATTTTCCAGTGACGTTATTAAGGTCACGGTCACTGTTCTCGACCTCCTCCATAGAATGCATTAAAACGGGAAGTGCAGAACATTTATTCATGTAAATTATTCCACTATCTATAGAAAATTCCGTGTAAGATTAAGAACCGGTGTCATTATTATATGCTTATGAGATCCGTAGACGGACAATTTGGGAAAGGGCTTCCCTTTTTTATCGACTACTCGGTGTCTCGGCATAAGTGGAAGGCAGAGGAATCGAGCATTGAATATGTATAAAAAATAATAAAAATCGAAGTAAAAACTCGTCAAATAAAAGGAAAAAAGCAGTTGGGGCACGTGCCAGGCCAGGTACAGTCTAGCCGCGGACCCAGCGCCCGACGACTCCAGTCGCCGCCGCCACCACACTGCCCTGGCCGCTCTGTCGGCTTCGTTTTTTTTTAAAAAATAGTTTTCTTTCAAGTGGTCAGCTAGCAATGAAGAGGGCCTCCTGCTAAAATTCATTCGCAGGTGTTCCTCACCGTCGCGCTTCACGAAAATAAATCTACAAAAATCTCCTCACTGGGCGCAAGATCTGCTTCGTTCAAAATAGATACGGGCCAATTTGAATACCAGAGGCATTACCTTTTACATGCACACTGCTTCTATGAAAAATAGCGTATGCAAATAGCTGTACTTGGAGAAATATACCGTTGTAATATCAGGCATTGTGCTTCTTGGCAAGATGGAGACATAGTCATATATTTCTGTATTAACCGCGTGCGAGGGAGGGCTGGATTAACATGGCAGATTTAGATGCCTCCTGTTCGAAAGATCGTCGAGGAGATGGCGGCTTGGGGCTTGGGAAGAGCTTGAAGCAACACAGCGCGGTGGCGGTGGCTCGGTGGCGGTGGTGGCGGCATTGACGGTGGCGCGAATGCTCGGTGCCAGCAGCGGTGACGGCCCGCGGTGGCCAGCGGCGGTGACGCGCCGGTGGCAGCGGCGTGCCAGCGGCTGGTACGGCGGCGTGCGGCGCGGCATGGCGGCGGCAGGTGGCGCAGCGGTAGGCCGGCGCGGTGCGGCGGCGGTGGCGGCGGCGGTGGCAGCAACATCTCTTCATCCGTTCCAGCATCCTCATCTCCCTGCCTCCCACCGATTATCGTATTTGTCAACGTAGTCGTCGTTTTCGCCTCTACGGGCTGTCATCCTGTTGTTCACGTCTGTTTGGCAGTTGGTAACACCCACTTTATAGACGGGACGGAGACATCTCTATTATCCTTGTGTGTGTTGAAGATTTTAACGCCATAAAAACATACCAATAATGGTCCCTAACCCATTCCAGTAATCCCTATCAGGTACAAAAGCAAGAACAACATTTAAGTCTGTTTCTAAACTAATGATGCTGCAAATAGACATCACTACAAAACACGTAGACATCACTACAAAACGTATGAAGATAACCTTAACATCACTGATAATATCATATCGGTTTTATCGCCGCGAATACCCTTTAAATATATCACCGTTTCCGTTGGAGCGATGGTTGATGATATTTATTTGTATTATATTTCAGAATAATTAAACTATTTGTATCTTGTATTTACGAGTAATTAGAAAATGGTTTCAATCGAACTTCAATGGTAGTCATAGCCATATCCTCAATGCCATGCGCATCTGTGCTAACAGGGCAAGCATTCGCCAGGGAAGCGGTCAATAACGTGATCATCACGTCTTCGTCACTGGTTCACTTTCGTCGTTCTTGCCAGCTCAGCCTTGAATTCCATCTCTATTGTCGCCTCATCCTCCAAAACCAACTGACTCTTTCAGATGCCGCCAGGAAACCCTGTCGTGGTCGTATATCAGCTACATTATGTGCTCAAATCCCAGCCTCCCACTGCGAATGGGCTTTGTGATGATTTACCATTTGCACATAAAACTTACAGAAATACTGTAATGTATTTATATGCCGCACAAAAGAGTGCTTAAATTTATCTTAACGTTTATTTTGTGGTGTTTAATAGTTCAATAATGCAAGTCGTTACATCTTTGTTAGCTTTCCCCTACGGTCTGAAAGGACACCCACTTGAGACCTCTTGCGACAAAACAGCTTGTGGTTGCCATAACAGTCACTGTATTCGCCTCCAGAATAAACATGTAAAGTAAGTCGCTAAATTTTTCAATCCAACATTGTAATAGTTTAGTGTAAAGAGAACTTGCAAAACAGTGTTCTTTGTTATTTCATTATTTAAGTATAATAAAATAAATGAAAAAAAGAACGGCGTATTTTTTACAGTAGAGAATTATGTGACATTTTGAAATAAGATCTGGTTGAAACTCCATTTAAGTATAGATATTAATTATGTTTAAAAGGTTTGAGATTCTGAAACATCTACATTAATACTAATATCTAATGAGCGAAATAATTGAAAGAAAAAATATACACAAATTAATTTTTCATCTCATGAATCATTTCATTTTAACTATGGTTCCGATCAATTTGGCACTCTCATTCGATTTTCTAAATTAGTTTTCAATTCGAAGCCACTGGCATTATATAGTACATTGGTGATGAAACCACTACAGTAAACTCAGTTACAGGAGGCACGAGTAACCGAAATTAATTCTGACAAGAAAAAACTCGGATAATCCGGAGTTAAAATCTTAAAGGATGTATATTTTTTAGAGGAAGGACTTTGTACACTGTTATAATATGAATTACAAAACATTATATAAATTAATAAAATTGTTTAACACAGTTACCGAGAAACAACTAAAACTCAGAGTGGCAATGAAAAGCGACAAAGATATTTGGCGAGAGAATCCAATAGTTATCGGCTTCGATTGATTGATTATTAGTGATTCCGGGCTCGTCAATTAGGGGTTATTCGTCCCGTAAGTGTAATGCATGTTTTGCTCTGTGGCGGTGGTCTTCCCCTCTGTATGATCTGTACCTCTAGCCAAATAACTGCGAGTACGGTTGGCTGGATGGATGTTAGTGGTTCCGGGCGCGCCAGCTACTGAGGTCACTAATACCACTAGTGTAGAGCATGGTTTCTTCTCGGGATATGGCAGTGATTTTCCTAAGCTGGATGGCGAGATCCGGCGCCGAACTGCCTTCAGCTAGCAGCCCAAGCCGAGACAAGCTCTAAGCTCCCAGCATAAGTGGTTGTGTAGTGCATGTTAGTGTAAGTGTGTATAAAGGGGTGAGGATAGAACAAGGAAGAGGTAGGAAAGATCGCGCGCGATCCGCGGTCCGTTTGTTAGGCGACTGAACACGACCTAGCTCACAAGCTAGTGACGAAAATCCTGCCACTGGTCAGAGGGACTGCAGTGACATCAGTTGATGCCCTGAGCCATCTCTCCCGGTTCGGCTAAGTTGAAGTTACAATATTCCTAGAATCGGTGACAGTTTTTCCCAGGTCATTCCACAAGTCAGCCGGGGCTCACGACTATTTCAGCGACTAATTTGTACGCTTGGACTTCATGTTTCTCAATTAATTATTTTGTTGCTTTTAATGACTGCTTCGGTGAACCTGGGACCACGGTTTGGCGTAGTAAACAGGTTTTGATTGTTCGACATTCACTGTCCTAATTTAGTATGTATTATCATCTTTTAAGAACAAGCAACTAGTGAAATTTTACTAATATTACACTTGTGTAAGATGAAAATTCATTATTAATTAACACAAATTTTCAATAATTCGAAATGACATATGAATTAATTTAATATTAATATTAAAATATCATAAGTAAATCAAACAAAGAATTGTCGTAATATCGCCTGTGGACTATTCACATGAAAAGTCTATAGAAAATTATATAATTCTGTATAAAAAGAGTCGTAAATAGTATCTTCATGAGTCACAGCCATATCCTCAAAGCCATGAGTATAAACTTGCTCCACAATTGAATATTAGTTTTGGTTTTTAAGAGCTACATGTTTGACATTCCTTTGATATGAGTCCAATGTAGGTGATTATGACACACTTGTATAATACTTTTTAGTGCATGGCCCAGGAGTGTCTGGGCACAAAAACTAGCAATCCAAAATGCTTCACATGAATTCACTAATTGAAGCAGACCAGTTTCTTTTAAGTACAGGTTAGGTACAATTCGACTGGTACAGTGATTCCTCTCAGAAGTATTATCGCTTCGCAGATTACAGTCGTATTTCTTCAGAAATACCTGCTCCTACTTTTTACTCTGGAGTTCGAATCGGTATCAAGATTAAAACATGCTGGATCATATTTTTTCTCGAAATTAATGATTATGGCAAGAAGATCTGTAGCGAATGATGGCTCATAACTTTACACAGTTTTTGTAATTGATACTTTATTACTTTACAATACAACGTTTATTGGAATTCTGTCTATTTTCATAGTAGTCGCAATAAATATATTTCAGGATCCGTAGTTGAAATGGGTGAAATTTACGATAGGGTGACTGCAATGAAATAATAAAAGATATGTTGAAATGTTGATTGTACATCACGAAATCACCCGGAATTTGCGCCAAATACCTCAACAAAATGCAAGTTGTAAACATGAAAGTACACATGATCGTTAATTTAACAGGAAAATAATAAATTGTACTTTCCTTTTTGTTTACATTAATGTCCAGATCATCTGAACAAGTGTTGAGATTTTCAAGCATGTTTCTCCACTATGCGGGTGTTACTGCAAAGAATTATTACCCAATCTCCCGACTGGCGCTGCCCAGTGGCCCAGGCCTGTGGTCCGCTCCTTCTTTAACAATGGCAATAGTCTGAGCAATCAGTCGCGTTCCAAGAATCCGTCAACCGATGCCACAGCGGTCTTCACCCCGGGCATGTCAACAACTGCTATGGTCATTAGTCCTGTTAGTGTAGTGAGGTGAGGTGAGGTGAGGTGAGATCCATGCCTGACCTACACGACGGCATTCGGGTTACTTTCCCCTTCAGTTATCTCCCCCCAGCGGAGAACCTCCCTCCAGCCGGGTCTCTTGATATGAGTGTGAGTGTAGTGACTAAGTGTGAGTATGTGTAAGGGGAAATGATAGGACAAGAAAGGGGAAGGAAATATCGCGTGCAATGCGTGGTAGAATACTGCTCCGGCGTTCGCCTGGTATTGATAGAACAAACCACGAAAAACTACTTATCAGTGCAGCCGGCGACTAGAAATCTCAAGACAGCAGCTAAATTCGCCCTAGGCATAAAGCCGAAACCCATTTGTGCCGAAAATTCTTCCACAGACGGGATTCAAATCTAGGACTCCTCGGTCAGAGCTACCCCAGAGTCTGTGCATAAACACAGCCGGTGCGTTTCGTCTAAGGTCCGTTACTCCACTCAAGGGCGGAAGGGCAAAGCGCCTACAACGAAAACTGAGAAGAGGAATGCGGCGTCGCGGTGGCGCGGGTGAAAATGGAAGCGAAAAGGATGGAGAAGTACAACGGAAAAGAAATGTTCTCACCAAAGAAATCGGGACTGGAATAAAAACCATAGGAGGTGACCCATAGTGCAGTGATCAGACCGCTCGCCTTTCTCCTCAAGGTAGCAGGATTCAAATCCCAGTTGATCCATGTGGAATTTGTGGTGGACAAAGCGGGTTCACTGTCGATTTTCACGCGGATCTCCTTTTTCCGCTGCTTCTAATTTACCATTGATTCATGTCCATCCACACTATATATTAATATTCACATAACCGTCAAAGCATCTTAGCCCGTTTCTTAGCGCACTACTTCGTTATTGGCTTGGCTTTGGTCGGAGAAACTACGACAAACTACGATCAGAACGGGCGGACGCTATAATTCTCCTCGAGACAGTGTTTCACTTCCACCCAGCTATGCAGCGTATCGAAAATACGCCACCTACGGGACTCGAACCCTTAGGCCAACGCTTTGCCGCTGAGCTGTCGCGGCCGGCAGCAGCACCGCCGACTTGAGCCTCCGGGATCCAGCTTGTCCGAACCGGCAGGCGCGACCTTCC
>BOPP01000070.1:1733991-1745068 GCA_017312745.1 Gryllus bimaculatus | reverse complement strand
ACACAATATTATATATTGTACACAATATTATATATTGTACACAATATTATATATTGTACACAATATTAATATTATACACAATATTAATATTATACAATACTATAAAATATTGCCACTACCAATCGCCCCCGACCCGACGCCGCCACCAGTCGCCGCTGCCGTCGATACCAGCCATTGCCGATACCAGTCGCCGCTGAGTTTTAAAAACACCTGAAGTTCTCAGCATTTTATGCCACGGTTATACCATGTCACTGAACCTTGACTAAGGTTCCCTTGGCAGAGGTACCTTGGTGAGGGTGAATTGGGTATTGCACTTTCTTAAGGGCGGGAATAGATTTGCAGCAAACGCTGATGTCAATGTCTATACAACACTCGACATTGTTATCATATTCATCAGGCGACAATATCAAGAGCTCACCACAAAAAAATTCACATATGTTTTACAACACCCTGCCAGATGACATTAGACGATTAAATTCGATCCAAAATATTAAGTCCAAAGTAAAATATTTTCTGCTGCACAACTGTTCCTACCCAATTAGAGACTGTACCGAGCGCCCCAAAGGAAAGTAATACAATTTTAAAAACAACATTTAGTGTATTATTTACTATTTGTATTGTATAACTCTAAAGCACCTGTAACAAGTATTGTACTTCAGCTTCTGGGTCAATGACCCCCACCTCGATCAGGTTTTCGTCCAGTTTCCCAGACCCTTGAGCTAATACTGAGATGACCCCTTGTTCTACTTCTGGACATAAATGTAACGTCGAGTTAATTTCTCCTCGTAGCACGTCACACACAGTTTTTAACTGTTTTTGAAGTAAATAAAATTAATAAATGCACAACTTTGTGAACCTCTGGCATGTTTCAACAACAAGTACAAATACAACAATTAATTGGATTTGATATGAAAATTTCGTTACATCAAAGATCAACGATACTTTATAACTGATTTCTCACTTCTGAATTACTCAAAATTAATACTTTATAAGCATGTCGACTACTATGTATCTAGATTCCAAACGACCCTAAATTATTATTGTAATTGTATAGGGTAATGAGAGGAATATATAAGAGGGGGTAAATTACTTCGAATGCGGATTGGGGCTTTTTATAAGTATAAAGAATGATTTAGAGTGCAAAATATATATGCATGTTTGCAAGGGGGTACTCTAAATTACAAATATTGTTGATCAAGATATCAATGGGCAAATCTCTGACTTGTTAGACTTAGTATGGTACACAAAACCAAGATATGTAAGAATGGGCAAGAAGCGCCGTGAAATACTGTGTAATAAGTAGATGGAAAATCTATCGGAAAAGAGTTAATTACCCCATAGTTCCACCATCAGGACAAAGAATCATAAGACAGCGCCCGAGATAAGTTAAGAATTAAGATATAAATATAGATTTTGAAATTATTTCAAAAATCGGCAAAAATCATTCTGCTGTGACCCTTCAAGAACAAAGAAGCATTTGCACTTTGTTTCTCACTGTGTCGTAAATAGTTTTAAAGAAGGGGTTTTCAAACAGTGATTCACAAATCCCCAAGAATACAAAGCTTGAAGGGGCACGTGAACAACTTCCATAGGAAAAACTGAAGATGAACCACTTAACTAAAAAGTTAATACTCTGAAAACTACGTAGTGTAATTATTTATTACGCAAGTATAAAAGAATATGTTCAATAATTAACAACTGCCGTCATTCAGCGTGAAAATATATTTTTAAGTCAGACATCATTGAGATTCCTTATACTACAGTAGTGATAAAAAAAACCGCATCACCTTTCTCACAGCTCTAATCTTTCTCACGGTATAATCCTGAAAATACACAATTTGATTTACAACATCGAGCGAGTAATGAAAGTAATGGAATCAGAAACATCGTATAACCCACATAAAGTATATGATTACCAACTCTGGCAATATTTGTTTAAAATTTGTGAGAGCAGGTTGGATTAGGAAAATATTTTCTTTAGGTGATACATGTTATTTAGCACTACAGTATTATCCAAGAGAAAGCTGTAAAAGTATAGATCCTTAAAATATTGCATGCGTACACCCTGAGGCATATGATAGGTTTCTACGAGGAAACGTTGTCAAATCCACGAGAAGATTTGACTAATTACGAACGACTAAATTAAACAGTTCCTTCGCCTTCAACTCATTTTATGCCAATTGAAAAGAAAATTGAAAAAGAAATTTAATAAAAATTCGTTTAAGGTCACTATGAGTTATCTATGCAATAATGTAATATTAACGAACGTCTTACTGACAAACTTTCTATAATGTCATTTGATATTACTTGAGTTTGGTTCATGCATTATGAGTTACTACCTAAATTCTCCTACACTGGTGCACACTTTCCATGTAACGAAAAGTATCTATAACGAAAGAAAGTTCAGGGTCTCTTGAGTTTCGTCATCAAGAGTTTTCACTGTAATTAAACGCCGCCATTTAAGTAAGTTCCACCGTGGCAGTAGAGCAAACTTTTAGCTGCGTGACGGATATAAGCTGTAAAACATTTGAGAAGCTCCGACTTCATTTACACTCACCGCAAGTTCCAAGCTCTTGGCTTTCCAGAAAACTGGAGCTGGAAGGCAAGTGAAGCGGAGGCGAACCGTGCGCGAGCGGTGAGTCGGCGAATGACGTAGCCCTTTTGTGACGGTGCGCTGATGACACAGGGGAGCACCACTACTCGGAGCTGAAACATCAGAGAACGCGTCACTCAAAATCTGGCACAGTGCTGTTCAGTCACTAACAGGATGCAACGGATCTCCCACCGGAAATCATTTCCATACACAATTACGTCATGAGTCTCGGTTGGCTTTTAAATTATACCCTTCCTCAGTACGGATTGCTGAAATGTTTTTGGACAACCGGAAATTGGCGAGTACAGACTTCTTTTCTGAGCTGACTCTTCAGACTGGGTTTTCCCGGCTGTTATTTCCACTAGCCTCGTCTTGTCAGTGCATCGGGTAGCTACAATTAACTACCGGTTCGTTTCCTTAAAAATGTTTCCTGTAATATGACATGGTAGGTGGAGGAACATTAATGTAGTGACTATGGCCGTAGTCTCAAATCAAAACTTTCCTAATTAAATGGCAGTCGGGAAAAACATTTTTCCTCGAACACACACACAGAATACTAGAAGCTATCAAACATTGTATATTCACACATTATCAATGAATTGTAATCAAAAGAAATGCAATTTTGGATGACATCGTTGTAATGTAGGTTTTAACCTCTCTGTTATGGAAATCTCCATACTATTCACTAGCAAGGAAGCTCGTGATCAATCCGCTATCCCTTCACAATGTTAATCAACATTTTCGAAAATTATCTTAAAAAAGTAAAGGTCTATTATCTATCATAAAATGTCCTTTACGTATCACTATATATCGGAACATACCACAGTACTTATCGACAATGTTGCATCAAACTATATTTATGTCCATTTCCTTCACCTGTTTCTATTTGTATTTCGTACACATATATAACCTCATGGGCATATTTTAGGTAAAAAAATATGGAGAAATTTTTATCCAAAGGAAAAAATTGTGTAATTTAAAGAGAAATTCTACAGAATATTTGTCGATTCAATATGTGATAATACTATGTCCGTAAAAATTAAAGTTATATTTTGCCTTAAATGTGTTCGTAAAGAAACTTAATTCTGACTTTCAGTGTTCGATCTACGTTTTTGGTGGCTCGATGGTTAGCGTGCTCTCTTTCCACGGCGCAACCTCGAGTTTGATTCTCGGCTGGAGCAAAATAAAAAAGCCCATCCTAAGGTTATGAAGACCAGAATATAAGGTGAAGGAATGTCTTCGTGCTCATCTCACGAACCGCTTATCTTATGGCTGAGAGGCTGGGTCACCGCTGGTCGGCCAAGGCCCTTAGCAGGTTGCCGAGCCATAGGACAAGACAGTGTTTGATCTACAGTGACATACTCACGACATATCTGTTACCGCTGACCGTGAAACAACAGGCCAACAAGAGTTGCAGATGCATTGAGACCAAGTCGCCTTCCCCTCAAACTAAATTTTGTTTTGTAAATTTACTCACTTTTTAGAACAATTACATCACTTTACATAATTTTGATTGCATCGTTTTTCAAAGAAGCACTCCTCTTAAGCCACTACGCACGTTTCAAGAAGAAATTAACTTCTTACAAAATTTAATTTTCCTTCAAAGAATTCATTGTGAGGGGGAGGAGGTCCGAAATGAAATGAGCTCCTCTCCCAAAACATATTCTAGATCCACCCCTTACTAATGACAACCTGAGAGTAAATACCCTATAAATTTGGCTGATATTAGTGATACACTTGGTGAACAATATCATCAAGATATTGTTATCATGGAGAAGAAATACCAAGGGCGTAAGGATAAAGCAATTATAAGAGATTATTGCTGGTTTGTTGCCAGAGAGAGTAAACAGGAATACATGAGGTAGTGACAAGCTCCAATGCATTTTTTAGCAATTCAATATGCATTTCTCCTTACAAGATGTTTCAATATTATTGCGCGAATACTACAACTTCAACGGTTGACCATCAAAACCTGCCTCACGTCAATCTCTTTACACACGTCCGGCGATCACCGTTTTCTTGCACACCCACCTCCGCTGCTCTCCACGGCACTTCACCGCTTCACCCTTTATGTCCTCTGAACCCCCTTCCCCTCTCAACCGCTCTATGCACGCCTTCGGTCCCGGTCTTCGGCTGCCCCATCCACGGCCCCACCCTGGGGCCTCAGCGGGACGCGTGGCCGTAACCCGCGCTCCACTCCCCCGAAATAATGAGCGCGACGGTCCCTTCTCAGCCCATTAACCAGCACAATTGCGTGCCACGAACATGTGCAATAAAAATATTAATGTACTTGGCAGGAGAGTGCGATTGTATGAGACGAAACAAAAAAAAAGAGAGGAAAATAAAGAAGCTTAGGTGCTCCTGTTGAATATGAATTCCTGCCGACAACTGATTTCCCTCTTTATTCTTCCTCCGGCGGGGAGTCTGGCCAGGGGACTGCCAGAGGCGGGGGAGCGGCCGGGCCGCAGGGGGGCCAACCCCCGACGGAATAATGTTACCACGTTGCAGACGATCTCTTATCAAAATAAATACAGAATAATACATCCAACCTGCTTCTTCTAACTGAAGATTGAGGCTTCCTATCTTAAGTACAAAACTATCGAAGGAATGATTCCGTAAACTCACGTTTTCCGAATAGTTACACTAGGAAACAAAAAAAAATCATACCTCTAGAATGGAATACCTATAGAATGTAAGTGATTTCAAAGAAGACAATCACGCTGATTTCAAAAATCAATATAAAAAGTTTATATGACGCGGGGTTCAAAAGATAAGAACATATTTAATTTTTGAAAGAGACAAAATCCTATACTAATTTCCGTATTCTCACTCCGGTTATATAAATACAAAATTTAATGAGCATGTTTCATACGAGGCAAAAACACGATAAAAATGGAATATACGTATTCGTGCAATAATATTGAAACATCTTGGAAGGAGAAATTCGTTTTGAATTGGTTAAAAATGCATTGGACCTTGTCACTTACTCATGTATTCCTGTTTACTCTCTCTGACAACAAACCAGCAGTAATCTCCCATAATTGCTGGATGCATACGCCCTTGGTACCTCTCTTCTCCATGATAACAATATCTTGATGAAACTGTTCACCAAGTGTATCACTAATATCAACCAAATTGGAAAAAATTTAGATGGTAGTGATCAAAATGAATTTGTGAAATGACACTTGTGATGAGGTAAGGGGCGAAAATAATTTCTTTAGATCTGCTGTGCAGTAGGAAATATGAGGGTGAACGTGACTTGTCTTTAAAACATCCAGTAAGACCTCTCGTAGTTGAGCGCGACTACGAGACACGAGAAAAAAACGGCAATCTTCAAATATACATGGTAAAAAAACTTGATTTTCTTGATATCTCATGATGGTGGCGTTCATGAACTGAAAAAATATTTAATTCTTAAATAGATTTTATGCATATTGATTCTACATATCTTATAGGTGCAATTTAAATGTACGAGTATTTGCAATAATTGCAAAATACGGTGTAATACGGTATATTTAAAAACCGTGACGTGATATGACTTTTTACTTGTGATATTAGTAAGCTACGTATAAAATTGAATTTGTTGCGCACTCTCTTTTCCTGGAGGTATATATTTTGTTCCCTAGTATTATGGTACATATAAAAACAAGAAAAAAAACACAAGGCATGACAATTTGTGATTGATGGCATAACACATAATTAATTTTCGTAGCAGTAATTACAAACATACTTGGGGAATTTATTAAGAAAATTTTTGAAACTTAACATTTTAAATTTTGGCACCTAATTTAGTTTCAAACTAAAATATTTCTAGTGTAACGTATTAGCCAGCGTGCCTCATGGCATCTATTTGGGGACGCTTGGAAAAGGATTAGACTAGCCACAGGAAGTAGGGTTTTTCCGTAAAGGGAAGAACGCGGAAACGGGAGACACAAGGCTTTGGGAGTTTCCGGCTTATAGAAGCTTTTCTCTGTTATAACAAGCGAGGGGGTGGCGTGACGTAGTAGGTCACGTGGGCCTCGCCTATATAACTGAGTGGACAGAGCCAGTGGGTGGGTTCTGGAGACAGCGGGAGAACCTCGTGCGTGTGCACAAAACTTGGCGCCACGACGGTGCATATGCGAGCCAGGCTCGCGAGGCTGGAGTCACTAGTTGACGAAGCCTGCGGACTTTATGTCCTTGGGTGACTGCGGTCACGGGGGAGCGATGCTGTGTGCGTGCTCCGAGGTGAAGAGTGGTTGAGTGCCACGATTCACGCCGATTCTCAATCGGATAAGATCGCTCCTGCGATCGAGGCAAACCAGCCGTTGGTGCGCCAGAACGGACTTTGTGTCCCAGCGTGACATTCGGTCACGGAAGCTAGGCTTTGTGCGCGCTTCAAAAGTAGGAGTGGCGAATGCCACAATCAAAACCATCTTCAATCGGGTTTGGATCGCTCCCGCGATCAGGGGATAGTAGGTCTATCAGAGCTAGGGTGTAAGTAAGATATTAAGTGTATATATTTGTTTTGTTTTCTTTGTTAATAAATATATTGTTATACGAAAGCTCTGTGTCTGTGGTCGCTGTGAGTACCCATGACGTCACACTAGTTAGTAGTACTAGTAGAATGATAATCCACGAACACATCCACATTCAAGTCATGTAGGTTATCTTATAAGACATTGCCAGAAGACATTAAACAATTAAAAAATATTCACAAATTTATATGTGCCTTTTCTGCTACGGTTCTAACTACATTTCTATACAATTAGAGAATACTCTATACAACAAAGCGAACGTAATAGTATTTATTGTAATAAACATATAATTACATTATTTAATATTTCTTCTAGAGATTTGTAAGTGACCAAATATGCGTGAAAGAAGTATTGGACATCAGCTTCTGGGTCAATGATCCACACCTCGATCAGACATTTCATTCAGATTCTCTTTAACTAATGAGCATATTCTAAGACGGCACCTTGCTCTTATGAAGAAAGGCTCTATCTTCACTATGCCGATGGTTTCATGAGTTCTTAATGGATGTTACTGCAGGGGTTCAGTTATTTAGTGAGTAATACTTCTATTAGCTACATGGGAGTTAATATTTCTTGTTATCAAATATTGTCCAAATCTCTCTTTGCTACCTTTCTTCAAAGTTCAACTAAATACAGTAAAAGAGGGTGGTAAGTTTTTTGCAATTCCAGAAAACATGCTCAGATTGTACTTCTCACGACTAAATAGAATTTAAACTGTTTTTACATCACACAAATTAAATAACAGAAACAAAAATGAATAAAGTATCGCTTAAAAGTTCCATGTCATACGTCTTTATAATGTAACATATGCAAATTTACGCAATTTAAACAACAACATTATTTTGTTTAAAAAATGACGCGTACGTAAGATTGAATACAATTTCAATGAAATACAAATACTTGTGTTGACACAAAATGCATTATATCATTTTGTTTTCTATATAGAATTGGCCAGGTGTATACACTATTGTAATCAGTATTTCTCTCAAGATTGTATTTATAATATTATATTTTCAACAATATTATTTTTAAAACTACGCCATTTAAAAAAATCAGACTAGAAAAAATATAAAAATTGGCATATACTGCAATTTAAGCACAGGTTCTGAACAGTGTCAGCTGAAATTATCTTCAATATCAATTGCATTTTTGTAAGTCGAGTTGGTCAAGAAAATACTTCAGAAAATAACTTTTCGTAATGTAATGAAGGTATAACTGCATCATTAGATCCTTAAGCTTTCCTTTAAGGTAAAAAATGACTGCTTATGAAACATTTTCTGATGCCGTCCTTGCTTCGCGAGACACAGAACTATGTGAAATCCAGAGGGTAGTCCATGCCCTACATAAGCTCGTTGTTTTAAAATTTTATTTCATTTATTCAAAAAGCAGTACCAACACATATTGATCGCATCACTTCCAAAGAAACACCCCCGTCATGAATATACATTTTTTAAATTATTGGTATGATTTGTATTTTTAGTACTTGTTCAAAAATAATTTAGGAGGTTCGTACATAAATTGTTCCACTCCGAAATACTTTCTGAATATGAGCCTATCGTCGCATTCGGGGGGATATTGCCTCCGTTGGCGCCCCTGGCAGCGGAGTGCGCGCACTCCATTGTTTTGCATCCGTGCGTCGCCGCAGCCCACTCGATGCGACGGGGATACGGAGAGGACACGGCGGGGGAGGGCAAAGGAAGGGCGAGGATAGGGCGGGGGTTGGGCGAGGGTTGGGCGGGGCGCGGCGGGAGTTAACTTCGCCTTTTAGTCGGATTCAAGTGAGCCGTGCATTTCGGCGCTGTCTGTCAAGAGAACGCTGGGGGGTTATTCTCCCGTGCGTTTCCCGTTGTTGGTAATTCAGGATCGAGAGCTGGGTTCCGGTACGGCCCTTTTTCGAGGCGACAATCGTTTGCGCTCCAGTAAAAAAAAATCGGATGCCGACGCACGGACCGAGAGGCGTCTTGATGAGACGAGGGGGGGGGGAGCACTTCCAAAGGCCGAGCGAGGCGAGTGGCCAGGGGACGTCCTAAGAGTTCATAAGGCGTGTGGGTGGGGGACGATGCCACACGTCTTTACGATGGTATTCGGTAATTCATGGGAAAAATACACGCGAGTGAAATAACCAACGGACCAACAGAGTTCCTCTTCCCTATTGCTATGGCTTTCTCTGTACACAAAAACAGATAGAGTAATGTAGATAGGAGTGTATGTTTTTTACCTGAAATAACCAGTTTCTAATGAATTCTTACTGGGGACACCATTTGTCAATTCACTCATAATTTCTCATATATCTTTTATCCTATCGACGATCAGGATTAGAACCGTGTTTATCACGTTCAACGCATATAATGTACTGTGCATACATCTAATGTATATTAATAAATAACATTGTTTTACTTTTTGTAAGCTAATTTCAGAGTGTCTTGCATTTGCGTACACTAGTATACACACATTGTGCTTTTAATTACATTCAGTTATTGATATTGCCAGTAATATTTTAGAACAAATCTCAGAACAAATTGCCTAATTGTACATACAGAGAAATTCGACTACATAAGTGAAATAAGCCGTCCTTTGTCGATCATTACTGTAAAAAAAGAATCAATGACTTTCTGGGATTGTTGAAATACAGTCCTACACAACCTGTTCGGTTTAAATGTAGTACGTAATTATTCACAATTAAAAGATTTTGGAAAGGTGCAAAGGACTCCACTTGTTTGATGACTTCGAGTTTCCGGGCGCGTTACCTTTTATGGTCATTAACATCGTCACAAGTAATTTAATATTTCGGACACAAATATAAAACAACACGGAACAAAACTAAATTCAAATATTTTTGATATGAATTTATTGGAATTAACTCAATAGTAGAGTAAACACATTTAAAACACATTTTAGTTTTTCGTATCGTATCGTATCACAAAATATATCAGATTCTTGTTAACAATTTCTTAAACAAATCGTAAAATTTATGAAAAAGGGCTGAATCAATATGCAGACTAAATGGTTTAAATTGTAAAACAGATTTTCCAGACCACGAATTATCCAGATTCAGATGTTTTCTATTGAGGCCAACAAAATTCGGGAAAATTCATCCTCTGCCTCCATAAACTTGTCTGAATGGTGAGGGAGAACTCTACTTCAAATCGTTTGAAAATCGATGTAACAAGTCGTCAGTATCTGATGGGTAGCTATTCACTTGATAAAATGTATTAAAACATGGACGTTTTGTGGCACATTCAGTTAATTGCATAAACTAATAATGTTCTTTTATTTGGACCAGTTTTTGACACCAGTTCTACCCACATGGTTTCCAGAGAAGTCTCGGGTGCGTGAGATCTCTCATTCCTTTTCTCTCTGCCTCTTACTATTCATTTTCTCTTCTAATTTTCTTATTCTCCGTACGTAAGTGACGTCTTCTCTCTTTACCCTCCTTCATACACATCTCTCTTAACGGAGTATCTATCATCGTTTCTCCACGCTATTTTGCTTTCTGTGTACCACTATTCTGTCATTCTGCGTCAATATCTAATTGTTCCTTTTCCCCTACAACTAGGATCGAACTTCTGTAATTCTGTAATTTCTTAATTATCCTTCCGTACGACAGTTAAGATCGCTGCAATTGCCTTTTTGCCTGAGTATCACCTTGTCATTTACAACCTAGTCATCTCCTTCTTCACCTCTCCGACTGCTTTCCGTTTTCCGCTTCCTTCATTTCTATTTCTCCCCCTTATCTCACACTCTTCATTTCATCCTCTTCCCTTCATACCTTCACTTTCTTCCTTCATCTACTCTCTCCTTTCCATTATTCACATTAGTTCTCTCCCCTACCACATTCATCATCATGCCGTTTTCATTCTCTCACCGTCTCTCTCCCTCTCTCACCGTCTCTCACCGTCTCTCTCCCTCTCTCTCCCTCTCTCTCCCTCTCTCTCCCTCTCTCTTCCTCTCTCTTCCTCTCTCTCCC
>BOPP01000070.1:1692985-1725072 GCA_017312745.1 Gryllus bimaculatus | reverse complement strand
CGATGGGGGGCGTCTGCGTAGCGCCACGGTTTCAGGAACGGGAGAATGCGGGGGCTGGGAGGGACGGATTGATGAAGAATTCAGGGTTGTGAGCCCCGGGGCAATTACAATAGCAAGGAGTGAACGGCGAAATTGAAATTGTAATGTATAGTCTTTACCGCTAAGTGATGACTTTAAAGTAAGAAACTTCTCTTTTCCATGAAAGATTTAAAATAATATTTATTTTGTAGAAAGTTCTTAGAAATAATGACTCTTGGTACTGTGACATATACTGTATTTATTAACTTTTCGTTACTAGGGCCCTGTAATAATTTTTTTCTGCCGAAATTCACAGTTTTTCGCGCAGCATTACATAACTTTTCCTTTAATGTGTAGCAAGGAAACGTAGTAAGAAAACGTTGGCAATCTCTAAACACGCAAAAGATAGTGAATTCTTCTCCGGATGAAATTCTTCGTCAGTGTCGTCATTTATACCATAATATTATCAATAGTTATTAATGGTATAATGTCCATATGTAGCACAAAACACCCAAGGCCATTATTTGTTGTATGGGCAGTGTATCGTTCAATACTTTTCGTTAAATCACCTTCGTATTTGTGACATTCTTCGCATTCGTGAAAACCAATTCGTGATATGACTACTGCTCGTTGTACACGTCTTACTCTCTACACACTCAGAGCCAACCTTCTGAAAGATATTCACACGTATAAACAATAATTTAGATGCAAATGTTCGAAGGATGGAAGAGATCGTTCACCACACAGACGGTTGGTAACACTGGGAATATCCCCAACTGTGCTCCCGTGATTGCTCACCAGACACAGACATCACTTGCAGTCACAACGCAGAACAAGTATAGAGTTTTCGATTATGAAACAGAATTTCTTCGCTTTCCTGATCACCTACAATCCTCCTCTACCATCGACATATTCACGCACAATTCAACAAAACCGGCAACGAAGTGCGTAAATACGAAAACACATAAAGCTGCACATCCTAGCCCACTTGAAAACAAAAAACATTCCTAGCAAGCTTAAAAATCGGGAATTAACTTTATAACACTGCCATTATTAATCTAGGAGTTCTAGCATTGCCCTGCCTCTTGATGCAATCAATGACTTAGGAGTGGCAACATTTTCAGCTAATACAGATGTATATAACTATAACGCCAGATGTTGTAATGACATTCATTAGGCGTCAGTATCAACAGCTCACTACAAACTGCAAAGACTTATCATTACAGGAAGGCGAATATTTTCTTATCAATTCTTCCTCCAAAACGCTCGTTTCCATCTTAATTCGCAATTCAACTTGTTTGTGGGTTATGGTAGGGATCCAAAATTTTATGAAAACATGCACGAACACTCTGCACCGCGTAGTGTATCATACACAGTTTTTATCTGTTTTCGACGTGAAATAAGTAAATAAATCCTTCATATAAGAAGAGTATAAAAATAAGAAATACCTTTCCGTGTAATAAGATTACTCATGAATCATTTGAGCCACAACTCATTTACTTCGAATGTTCGTAATGAAAAGTGGACTGTTGAAATCCCTGAACGCCGACCTTATTATGTCGATGTAACAGTGCAGCATTACGAAAAGTTTCATCAAGAATGTGGAAGAGATAATATGTGCACGATACAAAATATAACCTGAAAGAAGACCACTCCAGGCAGATGAGTATTTGCCACCCTTCTTGCACGAACAAAATTCCAATCATTTAATGAGAGCTTCCCACTTGGAAGGCAACGCGTTCTCCTGGTCAGAGAATTGAAGGGTGCGACGTGAAACACGTTTCTGCCTAGCGGTAAAGCGAGAGTGGCGTCTAGCGCGTGCAAATGTGACGTCTATTGGAAGCCTTCTCCACAGACAGCGGGTGTTCACGATGCAGGTTTGAGCTTGTCCTGGGTCTAGGTCACTGAAAACAGGACGTAGAATAGTGAAATAGGCACATAGAAAGTAAAAAAAGACAAGTATAGGCGCACCAGCGAACGAGAAAATGACAACTCAAAAAGAAGTACTTGTCAGTTAGAGAGTATAAGCAGTTTTAATGATGTAGGTTCGTGTAGGAAAACCCAACAAAGTTCTTCCTTGCACATGATAAGTAGCAGGTAAAAATAAAAGTCTTGTATTAGTCATTTTTGTCACTTGTTTTCTGCGTAGGGGAATTTTGTATTCGGTTCTTTCGTGCGAATATTGATTTCTCCCCTCCATAAAGGCGATTTCTGGGCGAGCGTACAAGATATTTATCTATATGTGATTCCTCTATATTCGGTCGTCATTATTTCTATTTTCGCAAGATATAGAACACACAGTGTGAAGAAAGATTAACTTCGCCAAGTACTTTGTCTTCTAAAAAACAGAATAAAACTAAAAGGAATACTTACCATAAAATTGGTTACGAAATATAATATCAAATATAAGAGATAAAAGATGCATGGATTTTATGGAAGAAAATGGGTTCTTCTCGCTTCAAAAGTCCCGTTTTTTGTAAAAAGACCAAATACAATTTGAGATGTGAAAAAAACAAAATTAACAAACAATTCTATCAGAGAATTTACATTCCTCGGTTTCATTATTCTAAACTTTTACGCCCGATGAAAAAGAAAACTAAAGTCCAATTCCTTTCAGTTTTGATTTAATTTGTTTAAAAAATGAAGACTTATTTGTCCCACAGAAGTCAATTCCGTACAATATAATATTCTCTTTATAAAATCTCTTTTCAGGTAAAGTACTTCTTTTCAGTTAAAGATTCATTTGAGTAAGTAACGTCCTTCATTTAATTTCGTCGTCCTACAGTCCCCGAAATAGACGAATATACATTTTATTACAACCGACAACGACTCTGAATGTCAAAAGAAACGCGGGCGAAGAAAGAGCAAACCAAGAGTTCTCCGAAGCGGCCAAAGAAGCCGTCTGCGCCGTGATGAAGCAGTTAAGGACGATTCAGCGGAACAACGGAGGATGCACATTGCGGGTGGAAGCCGCGTTTTCCCGACCGCCAGCCGGGAAGCACAAATCGTTTGTCTCAATGACAATTGGCGGCCAGTCCGTTCCGTGCCATTAACTTCGAACTGCTAGGGAAACTCGCTGTATTTACTTGCGGTTTCCACAGGGAACAGTCCTTCACTGGACGCCAGATGTTATCTCCGGACTGCCGTTGGCTCTGGGAGCACGCGCCACTCGTTCTGTCAGTCGAAGTCTGTTGCGTCCGAGCGTTCAAACTTATTCAACGTTCGTTTTCTTCGTGGAAGCTCAGAACAGTTCTGGAACTAACTCAAGCGTGGAAGCTTTGCATCAAGCACAAATTGTGCTACACTGTATTACGCTAAGGTTTCCACCAGAAACTAGTTTCAGCATTACGAGATTTGTGTTTTAATTTCTAAATGAATTGGAAGGATAAAAATGGGGAATTTCAGTAAGCACTATCGTACTTCTTATGAATGTTAATACGCTCTGCAGTATTAAAGTATTCTTATGGTACACAAACACGGCGTTTAACGGCGACGTACGTCATTTAACCTGTTAATAATTATATTGGTCACAAAGTTCTGTTATATTGCGGACTAGCTGAAGAATCCTGTGTTTCCCGAGTAATTATTAATCGAAATCATTAGGATCTCAATTTAACAGGGGAGGGAATGAATTCCATTTATGATGTATCGTATCCATGTCCTACTCTGCCCTGCTTCGCCGTGAGACAACGTGGTGTGCTCATTCCTTCCCGTTCTCGCCTTTATCATTCTGCCTGGTTCTACCCGGCTAGCTATCTCCCTCCTAAACCTGCCCCACCCCGGCTTCATGCAGACTCATGAACACATTTGAATTATCATAGAAGATTATGTAAAGCAGCTTGCCCAATAAACTATCTTCTAGATTTATTACTGGCAGCACTCACACTTTTGTCTATTAATAATTTCTGTTCTTTGAAATAGAAAATTGATTGTCCAAATCAGTTTTATTTGTTACGAATAGAGATTATCAGTATGTTTTTAGAACGTAACTAAAAAAAATATTTGTCACAATTCTCTTCTTTGTCGCAGTTTATAACATCACAGACAACCTTCATTTCTTAAATTTTGTGGAGCAGAAATGTAAGATGAATATAATTCTCCAGGAACTCTCAAATAGACATTAAAATAACGGCAAATTTACATTGCCTCTAATGAAGCGATCACCATTACTATCAATCATCGTCAACATTATATGAGCTAAAATGAAACTTTTCACTTTTTAAGTAAGACAAAGAACATGATGACTCCTTTAGTTATCGCTACCATTAGGAATATTGATGGCCAACTAAGGATCTACTAAACCATTTTCTGGAGTAAACTTATTCAAATGCATATATTAACTGCCCTTGGTTACTGTACGGTATTATAATACTGTGCCAACTGTTCCATCTATTAAGATCCTCCGGAGCCTATTTAAAGAGTGTTTTCTCTTTTTAACCGGTGAAATGAAGCAGAGCAAGGCTCGGCTCGACTGGCAAGGAAGACTTAAAAATTTACTAACCACGTTCGGCAGCTCAGTAATCTATGTTCTGCGTCTGAAGTGATTTACTTCTCTCATTTTCTGTTATTTATCTTTGGTGACGTTCAGTTCACAAGGAATAGCAAATGGCGATCGTTCATGTGACTCAAGTAAAGCAAATAATCTTCAAGGTTCTCGGTTAATTAATATGCAGTATTTTACTTTCAATACTTCGAAGACGAGCATCTTAAGAATTTTTTAACACTAAAAATTTGATTTATAGCGAATACATCTATGTGTTGAGAGCTCCGGGTATAATAAGGGCAGACATAAATTTTTCTCGTTAAGTTGGGATCCCGCGTACCAGGAAGAAATTATAGCTGAATAATCATAATAACAAAGCATTCGAAATAACAAAAACCTTCTTTGTTGGTCAGGAGGCAACATTAATTCCTAAACTATAGTAAAAAAACTGCAATAAATATTTACATTATGTTACTTTTAATGAGAGTACAGAGACACTTGTTCTGTAGAAACGATTAGAAATTATAAAGAATCCAAGTTTAATAAAGGATCAGGAACTTCCAAACATGAAAGTCGCATAAACTTTGTATTCCAATCATTGAAGGTGATATATTTTGTTAATACAAATCATATTGGTTAAATATTCGGTTATAAAACTGAAACAGTTCACTTTGAGTAAATTCTTGAGCTTTTAGCAGAAGAAGCAAGCTTGTGACTACGCACTAGATTAAAAACGGAATGGAAAGTACATAACGGCAATCTCAAACTGAGAGAAAGAGCTCAATTGACACCCAAGCGATGAAAAAATATAATTTTACTAATAAGAGACGAAAAATTAAACTTTCACCTATTATCAAATATATAATTACTAAAATATTTTACATTTTTCTTAATGAAAATAAGAAAAGAAAATTGCGTCCGTCCGTCCGTCCGTGCGTCCGTCCGTCCGTGCGTCCGTCCGCCCGTGCGTCCGTGCGTCAACGTCGTGCGCGTCGTCCGTCCGTCCGTGCGTCCGTCCGTCCGTGCGTGTCCGTGCCGTCCGTCCGTCGTGCGTCGTCCGTCCGTCCGTGCGTCCGTCCGTCCGTGCGTGCGTCGTCCGTCCGTCCGTGCGTCCGTACCGTCCGCCGTGCGTCCGTCGTCGTCCGTGCGTCCGTCCGCCGTGCGTCCGTGCCGTGCGTCGTCCGTGCGTCGTCGTCCGTGCGTCCGTCGCCCGTGCGTTCGTGCGTCCTCCGCGTGCGTCGTCGTCCGTGCGTCCGTCCGTCACCGTGCTGTCCGTGCGTCGTCGTGCGTCCGTCGTCCGTCGTCCGTGCGTCCGTTCCGTTCCGTGCGTCGTCCGTCCGTCCGTGCGTACGTCCGTCCGGTCGTCGTCGTCCGTGCGTCGTCGTCGTCCGTCGTGCGTCGTGCGTCCGTACCGTCCGTCCGTTCGTCCGTGCGTCCGTCCGTCCGTCGTCGTCCGTGCGTCCGTCGTCCGTGCGTCGCCTCCGTCGTCCGTGCGTCCGTCTCGTCGTCGTACGTCCGTGCGTCGTCGTCCGTCCGTACCGTGCGTCCGTCGTCCGTCCGTGCGTCCGTCCGTCCGTCGTGCGTCCGTCGCCGTCGTCCGTGCGTGCGTTCCGTCGTCGTCCGTGCGTCCGTCCGTCCGTCCGTGCGTCCGTCGGTCGTCCGTCCGTCGCCGTCGTCCGTTGTCCGTGCGTCCGTCGTCGTCCGTCGTGGTTCCGTTCCGTCGTCCGTCCGTGCGTCCCGTCCGTCCTGCGTTCCGTCCGTCGTGCGTCCGTCGTCCGTGCGTCCGTCGTCGTCCGTCCGTCCGTGCGTCCGCGTCGTCCGTCGTCCGGTTTCCGTCCGTCGTCCTTGCGTCCGTCTCCTCCGTCCGTGCGTCGTCCGTCCGTCGCGTGCGTTCCGTCGCTCGCGTCCGTGCGTCGTCCGTCCGTCCGTGCGTCGTCCGTCGTCGTGCGTCCCGTCGTCCGTCGTCCGTGGTCGTCCGTTCCGTCGTGCGTCGTTCCGTCGTGCGTCGCCGTCTGTGCGTCGTCCGTCGTGCGTCCGTACACGTCGTCGGTGCGTCCGTCGCGTCCCGTGCGGTCCGTCGTCCGCTGCGTAGTCCCGTCCGTCGTGCGTCCGTCCGTCGTGCGTCCGTCCGTCGTGGTCTCGTGCCTGCGTCCGTCCTTTGCGTCCGTCCTTGCGTCGTCCTTGGCGTCTCTTGCTCCGTTCTTGCGTCGTCTTGCGTCGTCCTTGCGTCGTCCTTGCGTTCGCGTCCTTGCGTCGCTTGCGTCGTCTTGCGTTCCGTCCTGCGTCCGTCCTTGCGTACGCTCTGCGTCCGTCTTGGTCGCGTCCTGCGTCCGTCCTTGCGTCGTCCTTGCGCGTCTTGGTCCGTCCTTGGTCCGTGCCTTCGTCGTCCTTGGCGTCGTCTTGCGTCCGTCCTTGGCGTCCGTCCTTGGCGTCGTCTTGCGTCCGTCTTGCGTCCGTCCTTGCGTCCGTTCTTTGCTTCCGTCTTGCGTTCGTACTTGCGTCCGTCCTGCGTCCGTCTTGCGTCCGTCCTTGCGTCGTCCTTCCTCCGTCGTTTCGTCGTCTTACCGTCCGTTCTTCTGCGTCGTCCTTGCGGTCGTCTTGCTCGTCCTTGCGTCGGTCCTTGCGTCGTCCTGCGTCCGTCTTGCGTTCCGTCCTTGCGATCCGTCCTGCTCCTCCTTGCGTCGTACCTTGCGTCCGTCCTTGGCGTCCGTCTTAGCGTCCGTCTTGCGTCGTCTTGCGTCCGTCCTTGCGTCCGCCCTCCGTCCGTCTTCGTCGTCTTGCGTCGTCTTCCGTCCGTCCTTCCGTCCGTCCTTCCGTCCGTCCTTCCGTCCGTCCTTCCGTCTGTCCTTCCGTCTGTCCTTCCGTCCGACCTTCCGTCCGTCCTTCCGTCCGTCCTGTTGTCACGGTAAATTACATGAAAAATACTCGAATTTTCGAAAAAATAAACAAGACCTTATTTCAAAATCTATCTTCAAGAAACAGATTTCATTCATGGGGAAAATTTCTATCTTCATAACCCTGTGTTAAAGACGCCAAAAAAATTGAACTTTAGAAATATTCGAAAAATCAGGGTTTTTAACGAACATGAAACCTGCACTATTCTCTTAAAAGTCCTTTACACTATCCAACAACAAAATTTAATCAAAAACGATGGAGACATTTTATGAAAGTTTAAAAATGTCCCAGGAGATTCATGTAAAGTATCACCCCAAATTAAAATATCGGTTTCAAATTCAAAGACCCGTGACATCAGCCAGATCGATTAAGGAATATTAAGTTTGAAGAAAATCGGCTGAACGGTTTAGCTGCAAGCGTTATTCACGGACGGACGGCCAGACTTTTTCGTTACCCGGCCCTGTAATAAGAAGTTTCGGAGAAAGAATATTACACTTTCTACTCCATAGCGAGAAAGTAAAAGGACTACTGTGATATTTTTATTGCTTTTATATCAGACAGTAATTAATTTTTGAATAAGTAACTGTTTTTTTTGTTTTAATGTCACATTTCCTTTATTTCATTGTTTAAATATTCGTTTGCTGGAGAAGTTGGGTAGTAAAGAAGAAGTTTGTAGACTGGAATAAAACAGTGATACCCTCCTTCGGGTTTTTTTAGTTCTTTCGACTAGCTCCAGGCATTCCGACCACGTTTGCCCCATCCCAAATACGTGCTAAGGATACGCGATACGATTGGACCTGCCCCACATCTTTGTCATGCAATTTGGTTTGCGAACACGCCCCAACAATAAAAATAGACAGTAGTATGTTGTAATCCTCTCAAACTCAGATATTTCCCAACGCGTGCAAAGAGGCTTTCAGCACAACCTATAACTTTGTAGCAGCACCGAAGATCATTTTACTATGAGATCCCTAGAGACAGGTGTGTGCATGTACCCCTCGAGTCATGTAAATCACTGTCAGCAACAGAGGACGGGAGCTCTCCGTTTCGTTTGTGGGGTACACAACTCCGTTTCGTTTGTACACAACTGAAAATCCAGCCAACGCATTGAGAATCAGTTTATCGCAGCACTAAAACTTTGAAAGCAAGAAAGCCTTTGCGCGATACCTTTCGAAACATCACTTTTCTGACCACTGTTAGTTGCGGTTTTTGAAGTTCATGTTATGAGGAGAAGTTAATTTGAAGTTACATTTCTCTCTCAGCTTAAAAGTTTAATTAATATTCCTCGCAGCAGTGTGTGATGTCTGCTTATATTCACATATATTTTTCACTGAACCCTTATATCAAAACGTAGCTTTTTGAAACCTACGTAGGGTATAGGAGTAAATACACTCATGATATTATGGTTTAACGCGATCCGGTATTAAACAAGTAGATATGAAATTAATACTTGGAACGATACTAAATAAGACACAGAAAATGTGATAATGCTGAGAAATTATCTTATTAATGCTGAAAACAAGCAATATAGAATTTCTTGCGAATATGGAACACTTCAAATCTGTTTTCCAGGCATATAGTAGAAACAAATAAGTTCACAAAGGATTGTGAAACTATTTCAATCTGAAAGCATGACGACAATGTATAATTTTTCAAGTTTTGTGAATTACACATTCTTCTCCTGAGATGCATTGTTCGGATAAGCAAAAAATCCTAACCCGTGCGATCTTCACGGTAGTTCTTATCAAGTAACAACGCTGCACTAGAACAGAAAGACATGAAACGTACCTGATGACTCCTTCAATGAGATCAACTTGGGTTAAAAAAAGAGATATTGTGCGCTTTCACAACGTTCACTCTAAGCGACAATTTCAAAAGGAGCATTAATTTTCTCAACATAACCCTTGTTTAATTTTGAGATATTTGAAGCAACTTTGATTCATAATGGAGCTATATGGCTGCCATTTACGTACTTTTGAAAAAGGAGAGGACACACTCTAACTTCGGCTGTTCTTCTTTGCAATAACCTCAAATTCATGCTTGAAACTGTGATAAATATGCGAACGATTAAGGCTTGTTATGTAGACTCGCTTGTTATGCAGACGTACGTTTACTGAACGAGTGTAAATCGGTAAGCTTTCAGGGAATGTGATGAGTCTGTGTACACATTGGAAATTTAAGCAAGGAAGTTGGGAGTTGATATCGAACGATTTTATTCCTTTACTGGCTATCAGCTACATTGACAAGTTATTTTAAAATAATAGAGAGAATATTATTTCTCCAGCAACGCATTTTCTTTGAATAGGGATTCGTTGAGAGCATTCCGCTATTTCATTCCTGACGGCTGTAAGTATAAATTTAACTGTTGGGGGTCAATGATTAATGTTTCCGGACGCTACAACACCTAAGGTCATTAGTCCCGTAAGTATGGTGTATGCTTTTTTATTGCGGGAAGAGACGATTCTCTTTCCCCGCTGGATGGCCAGATCTGTCGCAGACTTACAGGTAGGCTTGCAGGGGTTTCCCCCACCCAGATATATCCCTCCAGCGGGGCAACGCACCAGCCTGGACAAGCTCCAAGTTTCCGTTTGGTTTCCCCACATATGTGGTAGTGCATTGCATGTAAGTGTAATTGTGTATAAGCAAGGGGGTGAGGAGAGAAGAAGAAAGAAGAAGGAATGATAGTGGTCATGGTCAATGGTCAATGGTCAATGATAGTGGACGGATGGTGGTCCGTGACCCCTTCAATAGGCTATTTCTCTGGCATACACTTGGTGTTGATAGGAGAAACCGCGGAAAACTATCGCTCAGAACAACCAGCCGATAGACTTCTCCTTTACACGTCTTAATTAGACTCAGCTATGTGGTGTCGAAAAATCCTGTCACATTCGCGGATCGATTTCAAGGATTCCCAGTCAGAGGCACTATAATGACATCCACTGATGCCCTGAGCCACCTAAGTCGATGAACTTTCACTTATTCGAACTGTCGAATATTTACTTATTTATCTCACGCGCATCTAACATTCGATAATGTCTCGATATGTCCTTGGGTTTGCGGGGGTAGTCAATTTCATGAATGCGAACTGCACCCGCCTACAAATTGTGCCACGTACCGCCACTGACAATTAGTCTGAAAAGTAGCGCAACATGGAGAAGACGAGAGCGGGTACTCGAAAACGGGCTTTTTCGCGTCCATTTAACCAGTCCCCAGAAACCCGGCGGCTGCGCCATCAAGGAACACGCCAACTACTTTCAAGTGCAACGCGAAACAGGGCTGTTTGTTGCTTACGGCGGCACTGTAGCGTCGCGAAGCGGCCTGGCGCTGCAGGACTCCAAAATGAAAAGGAGCGCCCGGAGATGGCGCAGATACAGCGAGGGACCGGTGGAATGCTGATGCCACAAGCAAGGCCAAGACGAATACGCGCAATTAACAGAATTAAAGGCCAGATGCAGAAAGCTGCTGCACCCGCAATGGCGCGGTGCCGTCTGCCCGCCTGCCTTACCTGCTGGGCCTCCCACGGAACACCAGACTGAAGCAAGTAGCGCCCAAATCCAAACTGAACCAAACCATATTCAAAACTAAAGGCTCATTCTTGGCTAATGTAGTGGTCTATTTCCAAATTTTAGGCTCGAGAATATTTCCCAACATTGCTAGTTTTAATCTGAAGTCTGCAGGAAACTTTTTTTATCTTGCAGACTTATTGCTTATCATATCCCGCAATCACACCTTTTAACATTAAAATAAACTTAATCATTACTTCTTTTTTCCCTTTTCCAGTATAAATGTAATTCGATGTTATGAAATGTGAAGACGGAATATATTCTCTAGTTGTTCTGATAGGCTTTTCTGAAACCGTTTCTATCGCCAATATCTCTTGATGTTTGTTTCTAAACGTACCATTACTTGACAGTTACTGCTCTAGGAGTGAATACGCACATGGCGTTTTGCTATTTTATTGCATTCTGTAGTGAACTGAAAACCATACCACCCCAAAAAAGTATTTTTTTTTAAGATAAAGATATTATTTATTAAATATTATATCACAGATATACTAGGAGAGAGAGCTTCGGAATATTGAGATAGAGAAGCATAGAAGAGTTAATTTTGTAACACAAAAGGGGCGAGTTCTATATATAACGCAAATAGAAATAATTTGCATCTTAATAACTAGGTTTTGCCCTTGTTGGGAACCCCCCACATTAAAGCAGCGCAAAAACAAGCGAAACGTCGACCTTCTCCATGTGTTTACTTGGAGCTGTTTCTAAAATTATTATCTGTCGGAACGTGACTCAAACCCGTCCACGACGTCAGCTGTTCCTCGGAAACTTCATATGCATTTTCCACGAACGTACAACAGCGTAATGACAGGAAAACAATGCACAGAGACGGTATAATTCCGTTACTTAACACATCCGGCCAAGGTTAGGAGACAATGTGCCGCATTATCTGCAGAAGTTCTCCAAGAGGCACTTTACCCACCGCCTCCATGTACCGCAGGCTTCCCCGACACTTGCGTAAGACCACGACGAACGCGGGTCGAGCGACGCAATTTTTTCTCGGGGGCCGAAGAAAAACCGTCAGCAGGGGAGAGATGAAAGGCGTGATAAGTTGTGGAAACCGAAGGGAGACAGGCACAATTAGCAGCGCAGAGATAAAGTGAAGCAGACGGCAGGTGAGTGAAAGAGGGCAAGAGGGCGAAGACGACTGCAGAGGTTGAGCGAGGGCACAAGGCCAGAGGGAACGCAGAGGGCAGAGCAGTCAGCAGGCGCAAAGGAGGTGCAGAGGGGGTTAGCTGGGAGAGATGAAATAGGGCAGCACAGTTTAAGGCGCCCTCTCTCCCCTAGATTGATTGACTGATTGATTAGCGGTTCCGGGCGCATCAATCGCTAAGGTTACATTACCGTAAGTGTAGAGCATGTTTTATCACTGGAGGTGGCGGTGATCTTCCCCTGCTGGATGGCGAGCTCCAGCGCTGACCTACGTCGGCTTGAGGGTTTTTTCCCATCCAGGTCTCCCCCACTAGCGTCGCAGCATCTCAGCCGGGAATATCTCTTACCTCCCGCCTGGTCTCCCGACATGAGTGGTAGTGGAGTGCATGAACATGCAAGTGTGTGTAAGTATGAGGTGAGAATAGGACAAGGAAGGGGAAGGAAGGTTGCGCGTGGTTCGTGACCCATTTTTTAGTGTTCTGATCCGGCAGTGTTCATAGAAGAAATCAAGGAAAAGTACCGATCAGAGCAGTCAGTCGCTAGAATTCTCTTCCAGGAAGTGGGTGAATTCGACATACCTGTCTAGTGTCAAAAATTTTGCCACCGTCAGGATTTGAACTCTAGGATACTTCCATTTGAAATGTCAGTTAAGTATAATTAAGTAATGGTTATTTTGTACAATGTAGTAGAATATAAATATATTACCTCCGCATGTTTTCTTGATCTTCGTGGAGTATTTGGGGGAAATGTTTTTTTTACTTAGTCAGAAGTGCGTTGAAATAATCGTTCTCCATGATTTCATGTCCTCACGATAGTTAGTCGAATAAAGGCCCCGCCATGATAGATCAGAGGCAAAAAAAACTGATTCGTCGAGGAAAATAGTTTCTTTTTAACAGGAACAAATAGTTCTTACACATTTCTGGCGAACACATTACACACGTTTCCTACAAAATTTAATCCTTGCGTCAGTATTACAGGTAACCTGAGATATAAAAAGGTAATACCACGAACCGAGTAGTAGGTTGGCCAACTGAGATTTTTCTGTGTGAGGGTAGTTGAAAGCATGTTGTCGATGGGCGCAGGTAGGGGAGAAGAGAATGGGCGGAGAAGTAACGCACGGCAGAGACATTCAGAGTTCGCTGAAAGCAAAAAACGAGACGGGTAGGGAGGGGCAGGGTGGAGAACGCGGGATGGAACAGAACAGGAGCGAGACGGGGCTGGGTGGCTGAGAGGATGGGGCGGAGCAGGACGGGAAAGAGAGCAGAGAGGAGAATCGAAAGGTTGCGTTGCGGCACGTAGGGGTAAGACAGCGCGGGTCGAGGCAGGGCAAGGTGGAGCAGGGCGGGGCGGGGCGGAGAGGTGCGGGCTTGAGGCAGGGCGGAAGCGGGGTGGCAGCCGGCGAATGGCGGGCCGGCCCCCGCGGCGGGAAGGCCGGGCGCGCGGAAGACGAGTCGCAAAGTTAACGGGACCCGCGTCTTGCCGCGCGGCTGAACAACTAAGGGCCTATTGTTGCTCCGTGACTTGCAGAAGGCTGTCCACTGCAGCGTGCCGTGCATGCCCGCGTGCCCGTCACCGCCCGCGCCCCCGCCAGGCAGCTTCACGCTCGTCCGCCCCCGCCCACGGGAGACCCGCTCGCCCGCGCCCGTCGGACCTCCCGCGCCCAGGCCTTGCCGTGAGCTGGATGACGAACCGACCGGCCAGACACGCCGCCTGCAACTCTGTTCCGCGGCCGCGCCGCGCCGTGCCCGCGCCGGCGCTGGGCTTCATTACTCGAGGATGCGCCGCTACTGCCCAAGCAACGGCCTGCACTGCTGCCTGTGTATATATTTTAAGTAATTACGTATAAAAATCTATTTATCCATCTATATTCATCTATCTTATGAATCGTTGTATTATGTTATTGATATATATATATCTATATATTATATATATATATATATATAGTATACTATATATATTATTACATATACATTGTTTTTTTGTGTAACTTATTTCACTCTTAGGAACTTGTTGGCCCATAACAAATTGCCAATACTGAAATAATACCCTTTATGGCCGAATAGACAGTTATCTGGTTCAATGTCATCTTCATTAAACCCCATTAGCAAAAAAAGTTTCTTGGCTTATCTCAGATATCCAGATGTCCACGTTTTATAGTACAAGCCCTTACTTTCAAATGGAAAAAGTACGTACGTGTCCGATTGTATTTAAATTCCCGCATGTACCACCATGTCGTAAGCCAGAGAATCGATTGATCCCAAATGTTGCACGAACACTTTTCAGTATCAACAAACACAACAATAAAAACCACTCGCGGTTCGCGTTTCCAAACGATTGTCGGCCGCACCCCAAAATGTGATGCGGTATGCAACCCACTCTATTGCAACTACTTCGCAGTTGCCGTCCCAACGATGGTCGTAATGAAGCATTGGACAGCAGGAGAGCATGCAACAAGGTCGACGAGAAGGGGAATAGCGGAGCAGAATCGGACAAGGAAGACCCGACAAGGTCAAGGCGCAGGCGTAAGAGGTGGCAAGAACTGGAAACGAAGTGGGTGGAGCTGAGAGATGGGGGGGGGGATTAGGCGAGCGGAGTGTGGGCGCGATTGGTTGGGGGTGTTGGGGTAGGTGGTGTGGCACTAATTTGGGTGGGATTGAAATGGGGTGGGGGATAAGTGGGAGATGAGTAGAAAGGCCAGGAAGTTGGGTGCGTGCAATTGTGTGGCAGGGTGTGACGGGGCGTGAACCTTTAATGGGGTGTGTTGGATTAGGATGCTGTGATATGGAGTATGATTGGTCTGTTGTGGGTGTGAGTGTGGTGTGTGAAGATATGGTGGAGTGTGATGGGTGTGGTAGGTCACGTTTGTGATGGGGTAAGGGTGGGGTTTTTGGGGTGGGGTATGAAAGGGGAGTGAAGCGCATGTGATAGGAGGTGTGACGGGGGGGTGTTGTGATGGTGTGGTGAGGTTGGAGTGGGGTGTAGAGTGTGAAGTGCTGTGAGGTGTGGTGAGGTGAGTGGGTGTAGAGTGGTGAAGTATGGAAGGTGTGGTGAATGGAGTGGTGTTGTGTGGTGTCGTGTGGTGTGGTGGTGGTGTGGTGAGGTGGAATGAAGTGTAAAAGTGTTGAGATGTAGTGGTGGTGCGTTTGTGAAATAGAGTAGGGTAAACGCTAAAAAAGAGATACACGGTGAAATAAAAGTCTCACAACGGTCAAATAACGTAGGAAAAAGATTTATGCTTACTGAAAAACAAACGTATTCAATAATTTTCAAACATCTATTCAATGATACCAAACATGATCCACAACCCACCCCTGGGGTGGGCAAGGGGGACCTTGAAATGTAACCCCATTTTTTATTAGCAAGTTGGGATTACTAACGTCTACAAAATACGTAGGTTTTTATCTGAAACTATTTTCGATTCTTCCTATATTGCGATAATTATCAGGAAAATATGATTTATCCTCATATCCAACAAAATTATGGAAATGCTCCATATTAGGGAAACGATCAAAAAATTCTGACCTACGTAGGTTTGTTTATTGACTCGAAAGCTGAGGTACCACTGATTCCTCCTGATTACCCTATTTTCCTTACTAACGTAATAATCGTTTTTTTTCAAAAATAAAATACATCGTAAAACCAAAAGGTAATGCCTCTAATAATTGGACAAAAACACTCTGGCGGCTAACGAAAATGTACATCAGCTATTCACCACTATTCTGGCAAAGCAACAAACAAGTGAACGTCACCCGCATCGGCAAGTCGCAATTACAATTCAGTACGAATCTCTTCATCATCACTCTCCCCATCGTCACCTGCGGGGCCTTCGCGCTGCCTCCACCATTCATTTTTGCTAACGATAGTAATTGGCAGAAAGTCGCTGGACCCAGGCGTTCAGCTGCTTGTCATTTCACCACCATTATTTTCACAGCTGTCACCAGAATTAAAAAAGACACCTGCTTCTTCCAGTCTCTAATGTAAACATTCTTCGCTACCGCCTTTTGACATGAAGTGAGTACCTCATCTTCTTCTTCTTTTTTCTCTTCTTCTTCTTCTTCTTCTTCTTCTTCTTCTTCTTCTTCTTCTCTTCTCAACAACTCGGGCTGAAATCGTGATAAAGACCACCGCCTCTCCATTGTCAAGTAAACACCCTAACACTGCAGTATACTCGTTGGAACTTATTAAATTATTGGTAGACTGTCCAAAGGCAAACTATTCAAAGGTATGGAACAAATATTTTAACTAGATCCACAAATTTGTTAACAAATACTCCAGTTTAACACCTGTTCCATTTTTCTACCTCGCTGTATTACATATGTCCTTATTACTTCTGATTCCCATTGCAGGAACTATTCTAAAATATAAAACATTCAATTTCTCCCAATTGCCAATTCTATTTATCAATATTCATCTTCTACATTCCAAGACTACACGTCCAATCTCGCCAGCACAGCAGCTAAAGCTTTTATCTTCTCCATGTCAACCAATCCTAATCTTCAGTTTATTACCACCACACCCAAATTATTAGAATTCTCCCCGAACGTCACCTCCTCTCCGCCTTACATTCTCCTACACGCCCTTACATTGCTACCTTTTCGTCATTCTCACTTCTCAATTACATCATGTTACACACCCTCATTATTGCATCATTATTGCATCTGGAGTGCCTCCAATTTCAGTTCTCCCCCGTGTCCTCATCTCATTCTACATCCTTTGCCACTATACGTGCCTGTCGCGTCTGATGCTCTCACATCTCCCCATCCTCATCGTTGGTATCACTTCTATCACCTTTTGCCGCCTCCTCCTGGCGCCGGCCGCCAGCACAGGCAGCCGCGCGCGGGAGACCTCGCAAACCAGTTTGAGGCGCGCGCCGCTAGGGCATGCGCGCGCGCCTGCCACCTGCGCCGCCGCCGCGCCGCCGCCGTCACCGCCTCCGCCGCCAAGCGAAGCACGCGGGCAAAAAGCTGGACCGTGCGGCGGACGATCCGGAGACCTCCGCCCGGGGCGCCTGCGCTGCGGGTCCCGACCGTCTCCAGCCACCGCCCCCTAGGCGCCGCCATTCCAGCCACCGTCCCTAACCCCTGCCCCCAGCCAACACCCCTATACTGCTTCCCTCAGTCACCACCGTCCGGCCACTGCCCCCATCCCCGACACTGTCTCCAAGCCATCGTTCCCCAGCCACGCCTACCCAGCAACCGTTTCCCACCCCCTCCCATCCACTACTCCCCAGAAACTGGCTCCCGCAGCCACGTTCCCCCAGCCACCGTTCCCATCCACCGTCCTCTCAGCCACCGCTTCCCAGCCACTGTCCCAATCTCTTCTCAGACTACACTGCCTCCTTCCCCACAACCCGTTCTCGAAGTCCACCCCAACCTCAGTCCGCCACGCATCCACCCACCGCCTCCGACCAGCCCCTGCCACGCCCGGCTGTCTTACCCTCTCGCCCCCCCATTACCAATCCACCCCCAGCGGTGGGGAAAACCACATCTAGTCACATCACCGATATTATCGCCGCACCACCGCCCACCACCCGCGAGTAATTGCACGCGGGCGGCCCCCACTGAGCGCGATTCGCGAGCACCGCCCCGCGCCGCTCAAAGAGCGCCCGCCCACGATTGTCCGCGACGCCGGCGAAAGCGCCCCGACGACGCCCGGGTGCCCCAGCGCGCGGATGAAGAAATTAAACCGGCCATTCGGCATCAACAGCGCTGCGGCCGGTTAATCGTCGAGTTAGCGCCACGATTGACAACGGCCCGATGGCATTCTGCCTCCGATTCACGGCGCTTGATGACCAGGTCGGATTGACGTGACCTGCGAGGTAATCTCTCACGTGCCATGTAAAAGCACGCGTCTCAGAATGGCATAGCGGGTGACAGTGCTCATGGTTTTCGGGGGCGAAACTGTTTATTGTTGTATTATCGCAAACTCAATGGCAAGGTTTTATCGAACTTCGAGGAAATTGTACACAAGGGCGTTTCGGAAGTTTGGAGAACTCCAATAATGGTACGTAAACTGCTATATCATTTTATACATTGATTTTCTACAAATATCATTTTACCTATATAACAATTAGTTTTCTATTTTGTAGTACTCTTTACTTGGATTTTTGATAATAAGCAAAATTATTAAGTTGACGAGACGATGAGCGAATTAAATTGACGAAACGTTGAGCGAATTATCTGGAGTTTTGGGAAGACTATTAATTGTGTGGGGGATAGAATAATATATATGAGATATACACAATGAACAGGAATAGCTAAACATATCTTCAATCACATACCTTTTATTCAAAAACACAAAATGACACACCTTTATTAGTTGCAGTTTAGGCTCTATTATACATAATTCATATTGGCAATGTAGATAAATTATTAAAATGAACAATGTTCGAAGAAAAACGAATTAGAACAAGGGGTTGTGATCTAGGCGTACCGCATTTTCCTCTTTCAGAAAAGCAATTATCTATATTATCTGCACGTCACGATATTAAATTACATCCTTGGGCTTCCTTGCACGGTTTCTGTTCATTCAACAGCCCCGCAAGTTCTTTTGAAGGGAATATTCTAGGGAAGTTACGTCAGGTCAATGGATTGCTGCTCAACTCAATACTTTTCATGAAAATAGTCTTAGGCGCCCTCCGGTGACTCCGTGCACGCACCTGGGCCATCGACACCAGCAACACGACGCCGACGCCGGCACCAGAAACCTACAGAACACTGCAGCGTGCAGAGTTTCTCACTTGCAAGGCAGACAGTTGGCCAAGCAGGTTTGATCCTGTCTTATACCAAGCTCAAGAATGCGACGTAAAGAACTGTCGCTTTCTTGATGCGTGATTATGTTCTGGAAGGAAGAAAAACTGGCAACAGCTATAATCAAGCGACCCAAAATACTCTCATCAAATCACCTATGCCACCACATATAAACCAAAATCAGCTTACAGAAGAGATACCGGATAACAAGAAGAATAATACAAAACCATTCGAAGTCTGAAACGGTATCATTATCCGCAGCGAGTTGCCTCTGCGCGAGCGCAGACAACGGCGCAGATCGTCAGTATATTTCGATTGTCTTTAGACGTTACATCGTTACGTGCGGATGAAGAAATTTAACAAGACATTCGAGTAGATCGTTATAGCCAATTATCTGTGGAGTTGGTGCGGCCATTAACGATGTGGGAGATACCGGGATCTTACAGTCGATAGCGACGTCTTTCAGAATGAACTGAACGTGACTTCAGTCACGTGCAATTCATTCACGTACATGATCATGCCTTTAATAGTTGTAGCAGAGGTTTTATGGAGCAAAACCTACTACGTATGTTTGTATGAAAACTAAGCAAACAAAAAGAAATAGTTCTCAGCTTGTTCAGCACTGTCATGTTGCGCAAATGTACGAACGTGTAGACATGTGGTTAAGTCGGGGAAACATAAGTAATTTTTTGTAAGGGATGTGACATAACAGAATTGTAATACAGTATATAAAAATACGATAATTGCATTTATGTAATCTGAAGTTTGTGCTCTTGGGATAATAACTCCAGGAGAAAAATTGGATTACCCTTAATTTTTAAGAGCAGATATTTGCTTGGTATACGGAAGCTATAGAAAATAACGCTTTGTTAATTTCTTTTTACGGAGTGATCATTTTGTTCATCAATATACCAAATAGCCATGTCAAATCACATAAAACAATTGTTCCAGCAAAAATTCTGTCAATGAAATAAAATATAGAATAATATCCAAAAATATACATCTAGCATTGCCTTATTATGAGATAAACCATATATGCGAGTATTAACTTCTGGAATACGGAGATGTTCAATAAAGGAGGTTATTTTTCACACAGGGATCAGAACACGTTGTTTCCGTTCTACAAAAAGCAAGATAGAAATAATCACAAAGGTCATTTAAGAAAAAAATGGATCATAATGTGTTTGAAGAAGCCAAACAAATATCAAAATACATTTAAAAAAAGGCCGAGAATAGAAAATGTTTCACGTCTTTAAAGTTTCATTTCAATTATCATAAAAAAATCCGATGAATATAAAATGCTTCTAAACGAACTAGCCATAACTTTGTTTATATTTCACCACTTCTTGACATGCATAAGCCAATTAATTGAATTATCACAACAGAGACACGCGATAAAAAATTACTGCAGAACTCTACATAATGTATAAAATACCAGTCTAACATGTCTGTCATTGATCGAGTTTGTAGAGATATATGAACAATCGAACTACCAACCGAAGCGGAGCCTCGTCGAAGCAGTGTCATGCTTCAATGTTGAAAGAGTTAAAACACGTACAGAACATTGTTCTGTCGACTTGTTTTCTATTGAAAAATTTGTTTCACGTAGATGGCATTTCTACTTAACTTGGTATCTCGTTTCATTCAATAAGACGAAGGGGAAGAAACATGGGCTTTAGTGTTATACAGATAATTGATTGATTTTAAACAATACAACAAGTACTTTAGCAACCGAGGTGACGGAGAAACCGTTCCTGGCAAACGGTATATGAGAATGCGGTGTTGGTACGTCTCGGGATCCAAGGAGAAGGAAAAAAAGCTGGAAGCTACAGAGGAAAATAAATTGTAACAGCATTATCAGGCTCAACTAAATCCGGTACCTATCAATAAAATAAACCAAAGGAACTGATTTATTATGAAGAACATATTTCACGAAACTTAATTTTGTAAAAACAAATAAGTGAGGAAAGGATATAACTATAATAATAATGATAATAATAATAATAGTAATAATAATAATAATAATAATAATAATAATAATAATAATAATAATAATAATAATAATAACAATATCACCGACAGGGGAGGACAACCCTGAAGTGACAAGACGAAGCCTCTGTTGCCGAGGCAGAGGGTTGGAAGATGCCCCAATGGGTGAGCTGAGCGTCGTACGAGCAGTCTAACACGTCGCACATGTGCGTGTAATGTAATACAACTAGTAGGGCTAAAACAGCCCGTTCTTTCACACACAATTACGCGAAAAGTACATAAATTTTACAGAAATTTTACTCACATTGTACACATTTTAAAATCTATCTCTAATCTATCTTTATTCATTAAGGGAAACAATATTTATTTTCATACTTGTAGTTGTAGAAGACGCCGAAAAAAAATTTGAATTTTTGCAATTTTCGTATAATTAAATTTTTCAAGAAAAATGAGACCTGCATCATTCTCTTGAAAGTCCTTCACAATATCTAACAACAAAATTTAATCTAAAACGATGGAATATTTTTTTTAAATTTGAAAGTGTCTCATGAACTTCATGTTCAGAATCCCACCCCCCAAAAAATTAAAATATTGGTTTAAATTCAAGGGGCCGTGACATCAGCAAGATCGATTGAGGAATATTAATTATGGAGAAAATCTACTTGTGCACAGACGGACGGACAGACGCTTTGCTGTCATTCAATTTTTCGGTATTTAAGTCCCACAAAACATGGATTCTAGCTACACTACGTGTTAGATTTTTGTTTCTCAATTTAGCAACTAGATTTATCCACTTTTTAGCTACCAGTGCCATGTAATAAGAGTTTTTCTATCGAAAATTCGCCGTCTTTTCGCGCAGCATCAACAAATTCTGCGTAAGCGGTAGCAGAAACCAACAATGCGTTTCACAGTAAAGAGTACTCAGCCAAATGCCTCTTTTTAAAGGACAAAAGATAAAAGGTGAAAACAAGACGCACGGGCTTCCACGCGAGGTAAGACGGTGGCGAGCCCTGTTCTCCCCGGAGCGCCGTAAAACATTCGAAAGCAATACCTGCATTCGGACAACGGCATCCAGAAGAATGTTCGTCCCTTCGGGCTCTCATTGAAATGCTGTTGACGGGTACGTCGAAACGATTTAGATCCCGCGTGCCATAACAATCATAAAAATGTTTTATTGCAAGACAAAGTTAAACGCGCGCGCTTGTATCCGAGGAGTTGCCGCTGCTTCCAGAGCCGGCGATCGGTATGGCTCTCCTCGGGAAACACGCCACAGCACGATCCGATGCGGGGCACTGCCAAAGCTTAACACGCACCGAATACGGCTGACCATTCGATGCGCCGGGTAGGAATGGATTCAGCATGCAACGCACTCATGGAATGAAATCCCCTGCATTGCATCACGTTGCACCGTATTTTCATAGCGGATTAAACACATTACTGGACTTGAAGGCTTCTAAATCCATAGGTTACGCATGACTATAATAACGGTTATACCAGAACGTGGGTCATGAGGTTCAGCATTGCGCGGCGAAGTTGCCTGGGTTCGAATCTCAACGAGCGGAGATATTTTCAATAACAGTTAATTAGCTGGAGCAAATGGAACCGGCGCAGTGCACCATCTTCTCGAAATCTTCCGGAAACCGGTTTCCTGGCTGAGGGTTTTAAGTATTCCTCGAGATTTCAGAGAATATCACAAGTGGCACGTTAATCAATACTGGAAACAGTACATTACTTCTTAGCCAGGAGGAAATGGTAAATTAAAAACCAACTTGTAGCGAGTTGCAACATTTGCTAAGACTTGAAAGGCGTTCAAAAAGTGTTTGCGTCATCAAACCATTATGGTGGGATCCTACTGACGAGAATGTCATTGACCTCACTCTTTCTACTACTGTAGTAAATTGGATATGTTGCTGGGCGTCTGAAGCAAACCGTAATTATTTTCGCAAACACGACAAAAATTAATGAAAAGATTGATGTGTGTATATATACGATGTGAAATCTTCAATATCACATTACATTGAATCTCCTCCTACTTCACTTTTTATTTAAGTACATAATAGAAAAAATACGAGATAAGAGATACTCCTTGTTAAATATCGATTGATGAAACTGCGAGAAGAAGTATTGTAGTAATTGTGAGATGTATAGCTATAGTCGTGGGAAAGATTCACTGAAGATAGTATCACATGAAGATGGCTGGAACCCTTTTCCATTTCAGCGACCTCATTATGCTATTACTATGATGATCCAGTCGAACTAATCAAGCAGTCGTTTCAGTCAGTCCATTAATTCCTACATTACGAAAATTGAACATTAATTTTGATTGGGGTTCTCAGAGGTTAGAAATTTAGCTTCTCACGAAGCGCAAACCCAAGGACTGAAACAGCCTCGTAGGAGCAATCTATTTTATCCACAGTACTATTTTTATTCGAATTCACATTATTGCTCATGTTAACAAGGCAACAACCTCGTTACTTGTAGGACGAATAGTTCTGTACAGACTGCCATTGCTACTCGTATATTTCCTATATTCCATTCGTAAATTACCATTTTGGGCTTTAAAAAGGGTGATTAAATAATTGAAGCTAAGTATAAAAGGGTGCTGCAACACGAATCATTTTTCATAAGTAGCTACATCATAGCCTAGAGAAATTTGCGATGATACACTGACATTTTCCAGCTCGTTCGTTCCAGGAAGATACCATCAATATTACAACCAAGTCATTATTTGTGCTTTCTCCGTCCCCCGCTCATAACAGCTACGAGGCAGGTCGCTGCGCCGATGTCCGCATCAAAGCCCGGTGTGTTGATTGAACATCGAACGGCGCTGACCGTCGCAATGAGCATACGGCGCTCACTCCGACCATAAAGGAAGAAACTGCGCGTGTTTGGAGAGCCGACTATCAGGTTTCTTGTATGCCCACAATACAGACACGGAAAGTACATCCGAAACCATCACGCCAAACTGTGTTCTCACCTGAGCGTCTGGCGTTTTCAATACGGACAACCGGTCTCCCCATTACACGCGCTACACCTCCGGAATGCCGTCCGCAGCCAGCAGCGTGAGGAAGCTTACGACGCTCTTTGGGCCCCGCGAGGGCTGCGGCGGGCGGACGTAACGAATGGCGGCCGTTCCCTTTCGTGATGACGAAATTCGAATCGATCCACTGCTTGTAAATTATGCGCTACGCCTCATTGCACTTGCAATAACCGTTTCCATTTGTATCTGTCGTCAGCGGAGCGGCATTATCGCTCGTAATGCTGCTGGATGCGGCTGCAAATATATATTTCGCGGGAGGCGGTGGTAACGGGAGTTGGCGGGGAATTGAGACGTCGCGCCGCTGCCGTTGCTGGCGTTGGGGGATGCGGTCGGGTGCGCGGGAGGTGGAGTCAAAGGCGACGGACAGGAGAGGGGGAGGAGGAGGTGGAGGCAAAAGAGAAGCAGAACGCGGAGATGGAGGCGAAAGCGAAAGTCCAGGCGGAGACGAAAGCGAAGGTGGAGGCGAAGGCGGCAGAAAACGTGGAGGAGGTGGAGGCGGAGGCTGCAGTCGAGGTGGTGGAACAGAAAGAGAAGCTGAATGTAGAGTTGGAGAGGAGAGCGAAGGTGCAGGTGGAGACGAAGTGGAAGTGGCTGCGGAGGATTGGTTGGTTGGTAGTGATCCCGGGCGCGTCAACTACTGAGGTCATTAGTCACGTATGTATAGTGTATGTTCTTTCTTCTGGAAGTGGCAGTGATCTTCCCCCGCTAAATGACGAGATCCGGCGCCTATCTCGGTTAGCGGGGTTTTGCCCAACCACGTATCTCCCACCAGAGGGCACCGCCCCAGCCGAGACAAGCCTTAAGCTGTCGCCCGGTCTCCCGGCATGTGTGGTATTGTAGTGTATATTAGTGTAAGTGTGTGTAAGTAAGGAGTGAGGATAGGACAAGGAAGAGGAAGAAAAGATCGCGCGCGTTCCGTGGCCCGTTTGCTAGGGCACTGCTCCGGCATTCCCCCGATCTTGATCGGCGAAACCACGGAAAAATACCAATTGGAGCAGCCGGCTTCTAGAATGCTCCTACAGACAGCGAGTGAATTTTACCTAGCCGACAAGTTAGTGTCAAAAATCTTACTCCTGTCGGGATTCGAACGTAAGTCCTCCCGGTCAGAGACACTGCAGTTGATGCACTGAGCCACTTCTCCGGTGGTTGTTGAGGAGGATGCGGAAGTGTACAAGGAAGTGGACATGGATGTGCCGGAGGAGAAGGATGCGGAGGAGGGAGGAGACGAAGGTAAGTGTGGCGGTCGAAGTGGACGTAGAGACGGAGTCGGAGTCGGAAGCGGAGGTGAAGACCAAGGCGAAAGCAACGGCGACAGCGACGATGGAGGCGGCAGCGAAGGCTAAAGCAGACGCAAAAGCGAAGCGAAGTGGCATGCGGAGGAGACGAATGCGGAGATGCAGGGGAAGGCAATGGCGAAGGCGGTGGCAACGGTGGAAATGAAGATGGAGGTGGATACCGAAGTGTAAGTGGAGGGGAGGGAGGTGTAATGCAAAATCGAGTTTGCACACGAAGAAATACGGGAAAACGGAAATGCAGACGGGGATGTTAGCGAAGGCGATGACGAAGGCACGAACAGACCCCGAGACAGAAGTGGAGACGGAGGTAAAGGTGAAAGCGGAGGAGGCGAATATTCAACGACGTTACTTTGATGTCCATATCAAATAAAAAAAAGTAATGCCTACCACAACATGCTGCGCCATACGAACCAGGTATTTCCTACCATCTCCAACCAGCCTCGGCAAGTTTTAAGCTTCCGAATGGTATCCCGGTATGAATGGTATTCAAGTGTGTGTAAGGAAAATGTGAGGATAGGATAAGGAAGAGAAAGGAAAGATTGCGCGCAGTCTGTGGCCCGTTTGTTAGGATACTGCTCCGGCATTCGCCTGGTGTTGATTGAAGAAATCGCGGAAAACTATCGATCAGAGAAGCTGCTTGTTAGAATTCTAGCTAGTGTTAACAATTATACCACTGTTGGGGCTCGAACCCTAGGACCTTCCGGACAGAGGCACTGCAGTGACATCAACTGATGTACTACGCTACCTAAGCTGGTGACCAGTATTGGAATTCCGATACCCAGATCTGGACGACAGACGTTCTGGCCACTAAGAAACACGCCAACGGTAGCGTTAGGAGCCTGTTCGTCATCGGTGGCGACCTTGGCGACCGTGGCGACCGTGGCGACCGTGGCGACCGTGGCGACCGTGGCGACCGAGGCGACCGAGGCGACCGTGGCGACGGTGGCGACGGTGGCGACGGTGGCGACGGTGGCGACGGTGGCGACGGTGCCGGCATCGGTGGCAGCGCGAGTAGCAGATCCGGTGTGCGATTGCGGCTGCCGCCTGTCCCCCGCCTTCGATTTATGCCAACTAATTGAAGGCCGCTGGGGGCCCCACGGAGACAGCTTCTCTCTCCCCGCTCCATCCCCGTGCGCCCGACCCTTGCCACTCACGAAACCGAAGGCCGAACCCACTAGGCCAATAGCGGCCCTCTTCACGCATACACTGCAGTCGTCATTTCAAACGATACTTAATTTATTTGAGGCATTATCCCTCGGATGATTGCTGATGGGTTTGGTACATAAGAAAATAATTTGCCAATTAAACACGATCTTCGTATTCGTGTCAACCCTTTCTCAAAATATTTAATTTACAAAATTATTTATTTTTTCTGATTGTACAAATCGATTTATTTTAAGCTTAATTAAAATGCATTAATATTGGTTTTACTCTGGTAATGCAACTTTTTATTGCATTCGGTAATAAAGTAGTAGCACAGTGGAAAAAAATGTGTCTTCATTAATACACTCCTATTCTCACTAAAATCAGAAAGGCCTAATTGTACTAGCTCTGATCACTGTATTTTCCTTGAAACATCCCTTCATTGAGATTTTGTTGATGTTAACTGTGTTACTACTTTATTGAGATTTTTTACTGAGTTTTAAGGTTACTCAGACTGTTTAGAAAAGTAACAGAAATCTGATAATTTGGCACACATTTCTAGGTAATGCACCTGAAATATGAATGTCGGCGTGCGTGGAAGAGGTAAAAGACGTTCCTTGATGTTTGATTACGAAAATTTTTTAGGTAATGATCTCAGAAGACATGTTGTTTCTTAAGTAGCTAACATGAGCCTCAAGGCCGACTAACATGAGCCGACTATCCATATCTTTCGAAAAGAAAAGAAGAAGAACTCGACGTGGTATTTACACGGTCAAGGAGAATACGTTATCTCTGTAAGAGTCTGGAAGGTTACTCATAAGAAAAACGATTCTACTATCTCTAGAATAGGAATTTTAGGGTAAGATTTTTCTTCGTTACTTGACCTGCTTTACTTGAAGATTAGTTGGGAATCGTGAACAAACTGATGATTCAAACAAAATGAGTAAGATTGTCTGGGATTTCAATCTAAGTTATGCAGCGAGAAAAATCCTTTGCGGACACAGTACGTTTCACAGAGATTCTCGCGAACTCGTAACAAAGCAGCATATTGTAGATTGATAATGCGATAATTGCAATTTGATACCATCTTGCGAAGAATTGCGAGCACTAGACCTGTGATACGTCGAGGCTGAAAAACTCCAAAGTTCCAAATGCCAAATCCGATCGTGCAGCTGCCAACCCATTACCACATCCACTGAGCTAATGGCATCCCTGGAATGAAGATAAGTATCATCCAAGAAACTTCAGCGGGTGGTGAAAACAAAGGAGACCACGATATTTGCGATGTATTACCAACTCCACGACCAGATATTCTCACTGATTATTGAACGATGGTTGTCGAAGAATTCCTATTCCCCACTGGAATCTAAAACTCGGACGCGCAGTTATCCTATGAAATTAAGAGCGCTAATGGTGACTTTCCAATAGGGCTCAGTGGCTTCTGGACACATTGTTCGGAGCGCATGAAACCGAAAGACTTCCAGAGGAGACCGCGAGTGATTCCTACCTGCGCGAAGAGATATGAACGCCGGTAGTCGAGCTCTGCCGTCCAAATTACCACTTGTCCCTGTCACGGCGGGCGTGCCCCGCGACTTGCAGTGGAAGGTTCTGGAGATCGTGGGATGTGGCCACCGATTATGCAAAAGGTGGTAAAACGGCATAATAAGACAGTGACGCATGGCGGCCATCGCAAATATGAGCCGCGGGCTGAACTACTTCTCAACGCAAACTGTCGGTACGCACTCTCAGAGTTCTACACGCACCATCGGTTACGTAAGAGAATGATATCTGTGTTGTTAATATCAGAAAAAGAATAAGTCAATTCCAGGTGCTGTTTCTTTTGCAAAATAGACGAAGAAGCACGTCTATTCGTGCAAATACATTTAGTAAGAATTTTAACGAGTATCATGGCATATAATGGAATTCTAAAAAAATTCTCGAGAATTTGTTTTTTTATTGACAGAGAATTTTCTTTGACAGAGTGATTTCAGTGCATGTTAATTATATGAATAAATACGAAAAATATACAATTAAGCGATATATATTGATGAGCGCATGATAAAAAATATATATAAAAACAAATTAAACAAGAAGCAATGACAGGAATGTATTATCTTTCACTGACCTTCTGGCATAAACAAATAAATCTCAACGAAATAATAGATGTATAAGAGGCTAGCAATGTGTAAAATATTAGAGGTGTTGTGTGTTTAGAAATGAAATACTCCCATCAGTTTGAAAATGAATTTAAAATTAAAATCCTGAAAAGCAAATTCCAACGAAGAGTATTTACGTAATAAGTATTCAAAACTCGCCAATTAGATTTCTGTCGATTGCGTAATAATCTCACATTATCTTATTAAATTATGAAAATCTGGGTTAATAATTCTACTGTCTAGGGGAATACACGTATTTCCATTAATTATTACATCTAGAAAGGCAGGCTCTTCGTGGCAGCTCATGTTTCATTAGGTGCTGCCCTGGCAGTCATCAAATTAGACCTAACACAAAAATTTGCTGATGGTAGGTACGCTTCCTTAAGTATCGACTACATATTCAAGAGGCCTGTTTTTTAAGACAATTCTCTCATTTTCCTTATGAATCGATTTATATTTCAATATGCTGATCACAAACTTGAATTTTCATTTCTCCGAAGACAGAGTCAAATTAACGTTCATCTTCAATTCATTTTCAAATTCATTACATCTTAATCATTTTACAGAATTTTTAGTGCATTTTCCGGACGAGTACTCTAATGGAAAACGGAAAGCTTCTCGTTTAATCTAGATGAGGGAGAAAAGAGATGAACGATTAAGACCGGAAATATGCATTATATCTTTCTACATTCAACCTTTTCTCCGGAGAGTGCGTAGTCGAAAACTGATATACTCATGATGCCAAGGCATATGGATTAAATAAAGAGATACAACACAGGTATCACTTACATCATGATGTAATGTGGCACCGTTTAATAGCTTTCTGGTTTCGAAAGTGGTGGCAAAACACCATCGGAATGCTAGTTTCTTCCGAGCATAGGAGCGCCCTTTAGGTTAGATAGCCTCTCACACGTTAGGTATTTTTGATATCAGACTCGGTCACAACTGCCCCGTCCCAACCTTAACAGCAATTTACATGCTGCACTTCCAACCGGGGTTTGATTTACGATAAATCCGAATACGTGATGGGAATGTGACTTGGTCGTCGGGAGCGTCTTCGGGCTGCTAGAGGAGCTGCTAGCAGGGCAGTAAGACGACGACGACGACGACGACGACGACGCGGCGACTAACGGCCGGGGAAGGGGGGACGTGGACAGAAAAAAATTACCTTCAACCTGCGGCGCTTCCACTGGGGAGGTGGGCTCATGTGGATTCAGCACTCCCCCTCCTCGACGAAACAAATTCACAATTACTGCTCTAATTTAAAAAGAAAACAGGCAACATATGCATTTGCTGATATTACTAGAGTTGAACTAGTGGCCTGTAGAAGAAAAAATGGCTGCTGTTTGATCTCCAAAATGCAGATCGCACACTCCTAAAGAACAACAAAGAAAATACGCTCGTATACACTGCAGTACATTAATATTTGAACAAAAGCACTCACGAATACTGCAATAACATAATGTAGTATAATAGACTCGACAGCAGTTCTTTATATACCAAGAAAATCAAAAAAGTTGCTGTCCCCTAGGACAACACATAAATTGGAATATTTAATGGCAGGCGGCATCTTCCTTGGAGCCGTGGTATCGCATGACGTAAGCTGTGGATGTTGCATAGATTTCTTTCCATTTTCCGTTGGATCGGATTTGGAAGATGTTACAAAATTATTTTTCATTTTATTCTATAAACTATTAGAAAAAGTTGAGACACTTAAGATTTCTCGTGCGAGTCGAATCATATATCTAATGCTTCATCATGAACTCATATTTCTTGTACAGTCGTCTCGTGACCAGGAGAAATATTAAAAATTGTTTTGCGCGACATATTGCAAAATGTTAAGGTAGCCACCGGAATTGCCCGGAGTCGTCTGAAGTGTAACCGGACTTTTTGCATGTTTCGTTTTAAGACCGTAAATGGCCAAAATAGTTTCGAACAGTGACGGCAAAATGTGCTACTAAAGCTACACTCCCGTAATATCACATGCTATTGATTCGCATTTATTCGACTAGAGCTGTCCACTTACATGATGATGCATCATGAGGATATAGTCAGCAGCACACGCTGCTGTCACAGTTCGGAACGCTGCAGCTCGCTGAGCAGCTCAAGATTTCTCAAGAGTGGCTAAACCTAAATGTCTCTCAACTTAAAATATATTCTAACCGTTCTAAAGTCACCTGATTTCGAATCTTAAGTCGAAAAGATCATTTGTCGAACCTGAAATTTGGAGTGCAAACACTCGCTTCAAGTACAACTAACGAATCGGTAATGGTTCTTATGATCGTCTATCGTCTTTAGATCTCGAAACGTCGTAAGACGAGTCTCCAGAGTCTATTTTTTTTCGTGGCGGAGACCGGAGTCCGTTGGAAAGGTACGTCAATAACGACCACGCACCGTGCAGGACCACGTGGGAAGAAGGTGGGCGGCGCGGCGGGAACGACACCTTTCGACGTCACGAGGACGATGGTCGCGACCTGTTGAACGCCTCACCAAGCTGGCTGCCGTGGGTGGCTCCAGACGAGGGGCTATGGCCACCCCTTGAAAGAATAGAGAATGGAACTTTTTTAAAGAATTATAAAAGCGCTTCAAAATTATTTATTAGTTGTGAATTTATTTGATAATATTAACAAGTATCATATTTAAATTTAACTACTTCTGGTAGAAAAAGTAGTGCGTCTAAAAGATTATTTAAAATATAAACATTATTAATAATTAATAAATTCAATTAATCAATTGTTTCCTTTAATTAGCAAAAGGGCCCCAATAAAGATTTTCTAAAGCCACGTTTGCGTAACGCAATTGTAAAACTAAGAGTATCTCGACGTGGCGATGTAACTCTTCAAAGGACTCGGCATTTAATTAACACTTCGGCAGAAGCACTGCTGCTGTTGTGAATGCTGTACACAAAACACAAAATTAGGTATTAGTTGTGAATTTAATTGATTACAAAAAACCACAATTGTTTAGTCTAATTATGTGTCACATATTGACCAACAGAGATTATGCAGCTGCACAAAGTGGTGCTAAAAGCATACTATTTAGAACATTTAGCACTATTTGTACAAAAAGTCCAACAAAATGGACCTGAATTTTGAGAATTTATTGTCATTAAAATTGCTCATAATTCACTCGAAATTACGAAAAAACTAAAAAATATTTGCAAATATTTATATTTAACATTAAATAAAGTACTCATTGTGGAAAACATATTTAGCTAGAAACAAAATCGTCAATAATGTCAATAGGAGGGAGCCCAACAAAATTTACTCCCGAAAATTCAGTGTCAGCAGTGAAAATCAAACCCACGCCATCTTTATAGGTGTATTTCACTCTTTCTCTACAAGAAAATTAAAACAAAAATGGGAGCCAATTTTAAGAAAATTTTAAAAATATGCCAGAGGCTTCAAGGAAAATTTTAAAATTGCAAGATTTTTTTTCAAATTGCAGGAGTTTGAATCCAGCCAGATGGACGTGGGAATATTCATTTTCGGGCCTTGGAACGGGCCTTGGAACGGGCCTTGGAACGGGCCTTGGAACGGGGCTGGCGACGCGGCTGGCGACGCGGCTGGCGACGCGGCTGGCGACGCGGCTGGCGACGCGGCTGGCG
>BOPP01000070.1:1640655-1656393 GCA_017312745.1 Gryllus bimaculatus | reverse complement strand
TAGAATGCTCATGTATATGTTTCTTTGTATCAAATTCTGATACAGAGAATATTTTCCATCTCAACTCCTTAAGCGTTAATAACATTCATCATAATTCAAGCTCCGACCCATTATGCCTTGAAACTGCAAGAATTTTCAATTTAGTTTTCTGTTTCTTGCTTCCCTACGCAGGCACGTTCTAATTTACTGCTTTTTGACCAATATACCTCTGAGCTTTCGTAAAGCTCTTTATCTAATCCTTAGCCTCTCTTATCCATCATCTCCTCCTATGCATTTTCCCACACTCCCTTCATTCCCTCTTCTTCACAGAGCCCTTCTGATGCTTTTGCATCCCCGTCGCCCCCCGCCCCTCCCCGACTCCCGCCCCTACCACACCCATGCCGCCTCACTTGCCCCGCCACCCCACCCCCGTCGTAACGCCACCGGCCGCCCGCCTCCACCGCGCCTCCCACCAGGCCCTCCCCGCCACCGCCGCGCACGGACAGAGGAACTGCACAGATATCAAAAGGAAAAAATAATCTAAAAACAACAAACAAAAAGAAACAACAACATAACATATAAAAACCGCAACAAGCCAAAAAGAAACACGCAAAACCAAACAAAAATCAAAAAACAAAAACGACAGAACAAACACAAAAGAACAAGACAAAAAAAAATAAAGAATAAAAACAAAGACTAAAAAAAAAGAAAAAGAGGAAAACACTGACAGCGGGGAAAAGAGGAAGATACAAGAGAACCAGAAGAAAAAAAAAAAAAAAAACCTAATCGGAGCGAAAAGAAGAGAACAAAACGAGCAAAAAAAAGACAAAAGACACAAAGATAAAACACACGAAACATGAACGAAAGAATCTCTAGAAAAAAAAACGAAAACTCACAATCCAAAAAAACAACAAAGACAAAAGCAAAAAAAAAAACACAGGAAGAAGAAAAAAAGACAGAGAGCAGCAAAACAAGAGAACAGACAAACCACCAGCAACCCAAACACAGAACACAGGCCAAGCAGAAAAAGCAGAGCAGCCCAAAAGACCAGCACCCTGAGACAAAATATATACATACGGACAGAGCAAAACAAACAAGAAAACAACAGACAAAACAGCAGAAACAAGACAACAGAAAAGAAAAGAAGAGAAGGAATAGAAAAGATAAATAAGAATATAAAAACATAGAAGAAAGACGCAACATAAGCAACAAACGAGATAAAGAAAAAAGACAACAAATGAGAGAACAAAAACCGCATAAAAGAGACAAGAGAAAAAAAAACCTGCACAAACAAGCAGAAAAACAAATAATAAAAAAGAGACAAAAAAGACAATAAGAGAAGAAAAATAGACAGACAATTCGAGAACACAACCCAATATGAGAAATAGAATAGCTAATATACCAACAGAATTTTGAAAAGGTGTCAGATATATTAGCATTGTTCACATTGCGTGCGACGATAGGCTGTTAGCGATCATCCCCTATTTGTTATTTTTTGGGTAAAGTGGCGTAGTCGGCTGACGGTTAATAAGATTTTTCACACTTCGAAGGCGGCAGCTCCAGCTGCCAACAGCCTTCTGCCTTCATTTATAAAAAAAGCTTTGGTGAAGTCAAAAGAAACCAACTGCATCCAAAGGGTTTCGAGTCTGACACAGCACTCCGCAACCGCCGCCGCTCGCCTACCACCGCCGCCACGCCGCCACCGCCACCCCCCCCCACCGCCACCACCCGCCGCCCCCCACCGCATCCGCACCGCCACCGCCACCGGCCACCACACCACCGAGTCCCGCCGCCACCGCCGCCGCCACCGCCACCGCCACCCCACCGCCACCGCCACCGCCACCGAGTCCCACCGCCCACCGCCACCCGCCACCGCCACGCGCCACCGGCCACCCCGCCACCCCACGCCCATCCGCCACCGCCACCGCCACCGCCACCGCCACCGCACTCGCACCGCCACCCGCCACCCTCCACCGCCACCCGCACCGCGCGCGGCACCGCCTACCTACTCGAGCCCAGAACAAGATTCTCCGTCAGCCGAAACCGCCCAACCACGCAACGGGGCCGGCGTCACGGGCCCGCCCCACGCCCGCGCCCCCGCCCCGGCCACTCCCCCACCGCCCACGCCCTCACCACCCCCGCCACCCCCTCCCCACCGTCAACCGCCACCTCCGCGGCCGCGGCACCCGGGCCCCGCCCGACCCACCGACCGCCGCTACCCGCTGCTCTCGTTCGAGAGCCGACCCGGCGCGCTTGGATTGCTTTGCACTCCTAGCGCTTCTCTTCCTCATTCCTTATCTCCCTTACACGCCACGGACTTCCACCCTTCTGTAGCGTCATTAATCATTACCCACATTCCTCAGACATCTATCGATGCTCCTCTCCGTTCTTTCCGCTGTCTTCTTGGCCCCCCTTTTTTCTTTGTGGCTTCCTCCTATGCATACTTCTTTTCTTCCTTTTTCCCTCTGATTTGCATTCTAGTTTTCTCACATACACGCACAAATTAAAGTTTACTTCAAAGTAAATTACCTATAACTGTAAGGAAAAAATTGCTCACCAAATGGCAACTGTTATCATAGAGATACAGCCAAATGAAGGGATAGTTCCGACTCCACCACATTATAAACAAAAAATCCAAATCACATTATAATACAAATTTAATATTTGTAACACGTCTCTACGTTTTCAACAATTATAGAACGTAAACATATTAATGTAATAAACTCATAAATGCAAATTTTCGCTTGCTTAGGATCAATATTTCCTTTCAATATTACATCCGTCATCAATCCCAAACTGGTGCATTAAGCCAGTTGATGTTTTTTGTTTTTTTTTTGAGTTATTGCAGAATGATCATATTCTGCTTCCGACTTGTATAATACTATTCGGGGTTTAGTAAAGTTCATGTTACTTAGGTAACACTTATTTGACTATTTTTCTGTATTTACAATTTGTCACTATATTATTGAAATTGTAATTTCTCTCTGTGGGCTCTTTTTAAAATCAAGAGAAAATGGACACTAATTACACTACAATCGAAATGGCCAAACTGAAGGAATATCCCAGTAAAATATACTCAGTCTACACCATTTGGATTGGGAAACCACCTACATTTTTAACAACCAATGTTAAAAAATCCTTTCTCTCAATAGGTGGACCAGTTTCCCTGTTGTCCTCGTATATTCACGCTTTATTGATATTAAGTTAACTGGTAATTAAAAAAGTCTGATATTTGTGCAAAATAAACACAAAATTACGGCAAAAGTATTCCACTTCATAAATTTAACTGATCCAAATTATAATTCATGCACAAAACTAGCCAAATTACATATCTATAATCCAATATACATAATTAATGTGAATCGTTATTGGTATATGTACACTGGGTATATTTATTAATAAAACACTAACAACTTATATTTAAAACAACTTATTTTCCTATGTAAATTAATAATAAAATAATATAATAACTTCAGTTCTATAAATAATTCAAACATTCTTTATATTATTTATTATTGCGTTTCCTTACATTGATTCTTTAGGATCTCGGACACTCAAATCAATACGGGTAACTTTATTATAGCTTCTTTGCCCAGGTAGCAGTTAAAGTGCCAAGTTTAATTAGGGAATGAAGGCACGAAAGAAGAGAACAAAATCGCATGGCAGCCTGCCCTTTTTCTTACTGCTCCCGTTCGTTCTGATTAATGTGGTGAACCCACTAACAATCATGATGACTTCTCATATTATATTTATTTCCACAACCTTGGACTCATACATTTAGATTAACGCAATTACACCGGGCACCGGGGTCAACATCCACTTCTTGAATAAAGCTCTTGAAGCTTACCACATTAATAGCATTTAACGCTTCTCTATTTAAGGCCATCTATCGTTTCGGACTATCAGTCCGGATTTCTGCCATTATTATCGATTCTCGGCATCTCCTTTTACGTTCTCTCGCCGCTTCTACCCTTCGCTGTGCCACTATCTATCACCTCTGCATAAAGCAGTCTCTGCAGCTTCTTCCTGGCCCTCCTCACTCTCGCCATCCTCCTGTCCCATCTTTCGTCCTGTCCGCTCCTCGGTGCGCTCCCTCATCGCCCTTATCTCCTCTTCGCCTAAATCTCCCCCTCTTGCGCCGCCCCCTCTCCCCTTCCCCTGGCTCTCGCCGCTATGTCCTCTCAAGTGCCGTCGCCTCTGACGCACGTCGCCCTCGCCTCTCTCGCGTCTTCCCTATCTGTCACTCTCCTACGCGACTTCAATTTAGCGACATCCTTCAATCCCTCCCGCCTCCCGCCTCTCGCCTCTCGCCTCTCCGCCTCTACTTTCCTGCCGCCTCTCGCCTCCCGCCTCCCGCCTCTCGCCTCTCGCCCTCGCCTTCGCCTCGCGCCTCTCCCTCCGCCTCTTCGCCTCTCGTCTCCCGCCATCTCGCCTCTCGCTCTCGCCTCTCGCCTTCTCGCCTCTCGCCTCTCCTCTCGCCTCTCGCTCTCGCCTCTTCCGCCTCCTCTCGCTCATCGCCTCTCGTCCTCTCGCCTCTCGCCTCATCGCCTCTTCGCCTCTCGTCCTCTCTCCCTCTCGCCTCTCGCTTCCCGCCTCTCGTCCTCTCGCCTCCCGCCTCCCGCCTCCCGCCTCCGCATTCGCCTTCGCCTTCGCCTTCGCCTGCACTTCGCCTCCGCCCACTCACCGCCGAGAGAGGGAGAGAGGGAGAGAGAGGGAGAGAGAGGGAGAGAGAGGGAGGGAGAGAGGGAGAGAGGGAGAGAGTCAACAGTAAAGGATGAATGTTCACAAAGGAGAGAAGGATCTTGAATAACAGCTGGGATAACAGTGAACTTGGAGCTTTGGTCGATTAGTTTCCCAGTGTGTAATTGGACACATGTCCAATTAGTTTATTCACATGGATAAAAACATTGATTACTGAATACAAAGAAAATAACTTTAACTGGTATAAAGTACTACTTTGACTAGGTCCAAGGTGTAATACTTGGTCATATTTCGTACAGTTACAACCAACCATATTTAGACTAGGCATAAACTTGTTTTAAACTCTCGTGTTTGCAGCGAAGAGAACACTAACAATAAAGTTATACTACAAAATAAGGTGATCAGACAACAAGAAGACGTAGAAGCCAAATACTTCCAAAAGTTGAAAAGAAGTTTCATTTTCATAGAGACTCTGCAACAATCGTCAACTACAAGTAGTTAGTTTAAAATCTCTACTGGCGAGACCACAAACTAGAACGAATGATTTTAAGGATTCCCAACAAGTGATGCATAAATCACTGAAGGTTCAAGGTACACATGAGCAAAGTACAGCACTTCCTTTCTGTTAAGGGGACACAATTGTTGAAGGATATGTGTAAGTCTTATACGTAATATATTTGTCTTATTAATAGCTACGAAACATATTTAGTTTAATCTTATATTTATTATTATTATCGTCATTACTACTCCGTCAATGTATCGGTGATTTCACTAATACGAGCGATGATCAATTATTTAATGTAATGAGAATTCTATAGAAAAGGCTAATGAAGAAGCGAAAAGTAGATGAAGTGGAACCATCAAGACCGAATTTGCGACGAACCTGTTCTATCCTCCACAATTTCCACATGGCTACTCAGAAGGATACCACAAAGTTCCGAGAAGATTAGCAGACCCGACTGCTACACTACGGCTTGCATTATCGACAGTGTTATCCATAAGAGACACAGACGTAGGGGAACTGCCTCGGCAGATGCATTCTCTTCCTCTTCAAGGCCTCCTTGTCCGGGATCTCATCCTCACATTGCTCCAACTTCTTCTCGCCCACGCGGTCACTCTCTCCTCCGCCACCCGCCGCTTCCAAAGCAGCACGATCCACAAACACACAGCCCCAAATACGCACTGGCACGTACTTCTCAAGTGTAATAATAAGTCACTGCGGGCTACAGATGAAGAACAACACAATAGGCATTGTGAGAACGCGCCACGGCCCGGACTCCGACCAACTTCAATTCCTGCGTATTAGAGCCCTCTATAAGGCGACGTCCGTCACAACACGTAATGTTCATCATCGTCAGCTAATTTCAAATATTTTTCCCAATGTAAGTGCACCCTGCCTTTGTTTCATTTATTACTACCACCAGACAAGCCCATTTGAAAACAAACGTAAATAAACAACAGGGGGAGTATGTGCAAAAAGCATCGCAATTTGTAGGTGGTGCTCATCCGACAGTTGCGTTTACAACGACACCCAGGGGACGTTCGTCGTCGGGAGCAGTCGCCAGCAACTGTCACGACTTGCCGGAGGCGGTGAGTCACGCCAAACAAATGTGCACTTTCGAGGAACGCTTGTCGGTCCCTTTCGCTGCTTTAGGCCGTAAGGAGAATGAGCAAGCTGCACGAATTGGTCAGGGAAAATAATATGCTCGTTTCTCACGACACATTTTTGGCCCTTATTTAGGAAGTCAAATGACTTCCAAGCGTTCTAATAGGGACGATTTTTCAGGCGGGACCATTTCGAAGGTAAACTTCTTGGCGGGTTCCCACTTCGTATGAGAGGCGGCATCAGTTGAGGGAATATCGCAACAGCTGCCGTTCGAATTCCGATCGAGTTCCACCATTCCGTGACGTACGAAGTAGAGTATATACCGTCCTTTTCGATTGAGACGTTCGTACCTTCTTATCAGAGAGCAGACAGCGGGAGCCTCGCGTTTAGAGTAAGCGCGTGGAGTTGCAACACGTACGTGTTTCGCGCGCCGCTTTCGTCGTGTTGCGGCGTTCCGCGCGTATCGACGGCGTTTCATTACAAGAATAGCGCAGCGCTTGAATACCCCTGCGTCGCACGTGCTTCCAAAGATTGCTATACGGCATGCGTCTCTTTGTCACTCTTTTCCCAACTCAGCCATATTCGCTTAAATGTTATAGAACCACATGCCGGGAGCTACGTCTTTAAGTTGTGGAGATTAATCATTTCACATTTTGCACATTTCACTGATAGCCGCCATCTGAACTACAGTTTTCACTGATAAGCCTTGAAGAACAAATGCATCGCATATGGGAAATTTACACAGTTCATGTCCTCTGATTACGTAACAACAATTTTCAAGGGGAAGGATTGTTTACCAACAATATAGTTGTAAAAATTCTTTGGAATTGGAGAAATAAAATGTGCGTCTTAGGATTCAGGTAGTCTGCCTTGAAGTTGATACGAAATATGGTTACTGAAAAGCAGAATATATCATATTGATGCAGTAAAGTAGTATGTACTGTGACCGCCTTTCTAGGTCTGCCACATTTTGAAATGCAGCGAATTCGAGAAGGCGCCTAAGCTGTTGTGAAATGTCGAGGGCTGGAATATACATGTCTTATCTAAATAAATCAATATAATGGATATTAAGAAATAACAATATATATAAACATGACTGAGAATTTTTTATGAGCCCACATTCTATCGTCTTTGTATCGGGACCTGGTTTTTCTTTCGGTGGCCCTGCTGACATGAGTTCAATGTTGTAAGAAAGGTATATTATGTACGATAGAGAATATAGTTACTTTTTGTCTGTGTAAAGAGTGTAAAAGGCCCTCTTCGTAGGGTCATTAATTGTTATTGTCAAGTGCTTTTTTGCAGATCGGAAGGAATGCAAATTGAGGCCAGAAATGGCTTAACATTATTTCATTCACAAGATTAAAAACTCTACTTGTTAATAGACAATAGTATGAAAACTTCTATCACCTAAGGGTGATGAATACTTCAACTACTCTTCTGCGCGCTCCGGTTGGGAACGCACATGCTCCTGGCGGCGGCGCAGCGAACTACTTTCCCTGTCGTAACCTAACATTTTTTATTTTGCATTTTACCGACAATGCGAACAGAATGTAATAAAATAGTACACACGACGATAAAGAAGCTACTTGAGAAAAACTCCAGGATGCCAATCAGGAAGAGGTCGAAGAGAAGAAGAAGACGAAGACGAAGAGGAGGAGGAGGAAGTGGAAGATGAGGAGGAAGAGGAGGAGGAAGAGATGAGGGAGAAAAGAAGGAGGAAAAGAAGACGGGAAAGTAGGAGGAGGAAAATTATTTATTACGCCAATAGCCTTTGTAAATGATTTGAATGACAAAAACATAACAGAAAAAGTTATGAAAGTGACAGAAATGTCACGTTGCGTCTTATCGCCGATCTCCAAGGCGGAAGGATTAAAAAGAAACTGAAACCGAAGGAGTTTATTCTGCGGCAGACCGCGAACCGCGGTTCGGGAAGACCGCTGGGAGCGGAGGTGGCTAGGACTGGAGGTTATGGTACGGTCCCATTTCCGCAGAGATCACCAGGAAATTCCCGCTTTACAGCTCCCTTCTTCCACGTCATGAGGCGGCACCGGGCATCGCGCGTGGTTGCAGCACAATGGTACGCCGACCTCGAAATCGCGAGCAAAAATAACACTTCACCACACGACTTCAACAAAGTTTACTTTTGTATAGAATACAAACACAAGTAATGCACTGTTTTGTAAATGTATTTTTTAAATTACGTTCACAGAACGAATGCAATCCGTGAAGGCTTGTAATATAAATTATTTTGAATTTAAATGTTCGTGACTGAAATTATAGAATGAGAATCTAGAGATAATCAAAACGTTTTAGGAAAATATTAAAATCATACAAAAACGCAATGTTTCATCACCGAAACTTTAAATCTCGGTCCAAGATTGGAAACTGCACTCACACTTCCTCGACGTTCAATCGTAATCAATATTTGGATGCCAATGCCGAAAATCCTCTCTCACATAAGTAGGATGTCATAAAAAGAAGGAAAACTCGCAATGGTCTGGTTCTGTTTGGTAATATTGTTTTATTTTCAATGAAATCATTGAAGCAAATCAAATCAATATATTATTTTCACCAAGCCATCGCGAGGTCCATACCGTAATGCCGCGATGCTCCTGGGAGCCGCGACGGATAGTTTGAAACCAGCAACTCAAGGGCTCGTAACCTCAGGTGTTTTATGGTATTAATACAATATTATCAACTGCAGGAACGGAGTGGTTGAGTATAAATGATAATTATTACCGTTAGTAGTAGGTACTGAGAAAATAACTATTAGGCATTTGTTTTACATTATAACGTGTGTCTTAGTGACTTTCCAATTTTCATATCTATGATACTGTTCAGTATGTACTTTTCGGTTTTATATATAACACCTAGATGATTAACAACATTTGAATGGGTGACCACCAGAATGGTGAAAGTGATATTTTATAAATTCTGAGAAACCTGTTAATTTAATTCAATATTACAGTAAAGTAGTGTTGCTTTGTTTCGTCATTAAAACCAAAGCATTTCAATTTTTCATTAAAACTACGAAATTACATTGCCTCTGAAATATAGCATAAAATTAACACGTTTTTCTCAAAATGTATAAAATGTCTCTTACACTGTTTTGGTTTTCACCCAATCGTTTACGGCATCTCACTGTGAAAATTATTGCACATTGGTCATAATGTTCAATGAGAGACTGATAGTATTTTTGAGAGTCTGCCCTTTTTCGATTCCGGGATAAGCTGCGTCTGTGACTCTGGTGGGACGTCTGTGACTAGGACCCGGAGAGCGACGGTCGGAGAAGCGGCTCGTCCCTGAGAACGAAGATCGCAGACACCATCCGCAGAAATCTTCGCAACCTCCGTCCTCCGTTTTCGTGTCAATGAAAATGCAACATTCGTATTAGAAAGGAAAAGTCTTATAAATGTGTGCATTATTTCCGCATATGAACCGTAATAAATTACAAATAACGCTCTAGATTTTTTTGCGCTAGTGTCTCTTTGAGGAGCAGGCTGAGGACATGTGGTGGAGCGGCGGTCGAATGTTTGTGGTCACCCGTTGGGACACTGCGACACTCTTCCTGTTACGACGAGCGATTCTGCTTTGGGTCCAAACCGGCTTCACTGATACAATTTAACCATAGGTGTACGGTGGTCGTTTTAATCCGCCCCTAACGATGTTCGATATTAAAACCGTTGGTCGTTCAAAGCCAGTTACATATTCTCACTGCAAAAAACAACATGGAAACCAAGCGCAATTTCACTGAGAGTGCTGCGTGAAACCATCTACAACATAAGAATAGTGCACAAAGAATGTACCTTTATATAGAACGAGTGAGATTTCAAGTGGTTATAAAATATTGTCTTTTATCTTTAAACAGTATTCCCGTTAGTATGTCAATGAAAAATGAAACCATTATTTCCCGAAGCTAACAGAAAATTTAGTAAAATCACACCTTTCAAAATTGAAGGTATATAGTTATAATCAATATACTGTACATATTTTTGTAATATTATGAACGAATAATGAATATTTTTTTTAGAAATAAGAAATTCGTTACAAATATTCTAATCAATTCCCAAACCAAGGGAAATTTTAATGGTGACATGCGATATGCATCGAATTAAATATCAGTTTAAGTACGATTTTGGGTTTCTGTGGCCAAAACGGCCTTTTCTATCCTGCTTTAGAAATGTTTAAAGCATTATAAAAAAATTAAAAACTATAACCACAAAGGGGCATTGAAACCCTTTGTTCTTTAAGAAACTTTATCTTTAAATTTATTTATATATGACTGCAACTTTAAATATACACAGAATCTAAAAAATTGAGACATTTTTATAACACAATTTATTGATACGTGCATTTTTTAAGTTCATTTCAGTGCTTAAGACATCTCAATTACTGCCGATATACTTATGTGTCGGCGGGCGTGTATCTAAGAAAGTACTGTTATCTGAATTGTTACTGTTATCTGTACTGGTTTTTCAAAACCCTGTAAGTCACTTCCTTTCGCATTTTCGGATTTTCAGAGAAAATAGAAGCTGCAGAATAGATGCATTGTACCATGCGTAAAACACGTAAATCCGATAAATAGAATAACCGAGAGGACACTGCACAGTTTTGGTTCTGGTTTGACTTGCGGGGTATGTATGAATTTGTATGTGTGAATGTTTGTATGTATACAGTGTGTATGACAAATCATTGACATAGAGATTGCGATTGGTTAAAAAGGATATTCGACACAGAAATGTTTTTAGTATCATAGAAATACATGTAATTTCACATTGTGATTTCACATAATATTGTAATAAATGTGTCAAATCATAAACTGAACCTGCGATGTGTATTTATTTACATGATTAGGTAAAAAAAGTAAATTACGTGTGTTACGGTATTGCTCCGGCATTCTCCTGGTAATGATTGAAAAAACATGGTAAGCTATGCTCCTGACAGCGGCTGAATTCGATCTAGCTGTACAGCTAGTTTCCAATATCCACCACCGTTGGGGTTCGAACCCTAGTACCTAGAGTCGGTGCAGAGACGTCAGGAACGCTGGTTGGGAGCTAAACTCGGCCGGTTCACTTTCGGTGAACGTTAATACAATTTGAACATGAATCCGTCATCCGCATTGCTCACGCAAATTGCGTGATCTGAGTTGACCCTTGCATAATCCCAAGAACTCACACTGCAGAAGGCTTCCAACCCTCGAAGAGCCCAGAATGTTGGATGAGGCCGCCGTAAAAATCGCCGCCCTCAACGTAACATTCTACGCGGTATATCTAAAGTAGGGACGTCAAGACTCCTTACTTCTTGCAGTAGCTCACCACGGGCCACCGGAGCAAACAATGAGCATATCAGAACTATTACTACTAATTAAAGAAACGATATCTTGCGCTCTCTGTTATCTTCTTGCGACTGCTTTGTCATCAGCATTTAGGTCAAAGGTTACAAAGCTTTTGGATCCCACAAAAGTAGAGGGAATACGGAAAACTTAGCAATGTTAATTAACATAAAAACAATAACACGATCAAATATTTTTATATGATTTGCCTAATCCTCGCTTAACTGCATCTATCGTGTACCTTCCAGAGCCACTTCCAGTGCTGCTCTCTCGCGATGAAATGGCGAACTGTAGGGTGGGAAGATGTCAATGGGCCTCTCGCGCCATCGAGTCGCACTAGAGGCAACTGCCAAGAGGCGCGTAAGGAGTGTATTCCGGGGCTCTTGACTTCACAGGTGTACAGCGTCGTGTGCTCAGGCTTTTACGGCAGCCTCCCGAAGCTTGGCGCTTGGCGAAGGTCTCGTCCCCGCCGCGCCCTCGAGCGTGCAGCGTCTGTGGATCGGCACCCGAGACCCCGCGGCGCTGGCAAAGTTTGTTCGGCAAACACGCGGCCGAGATTCGGCGAATCTCTTCCTGGAATGTGATCCGAACAAAGCGACCGCGACGTCGACGCCTAATCACAGGCGTCGCTAGCGCAGAAAAATCTGACAAGCGTAAGGGTGTAATTCACCACATGCCAGTAGGCCGGGAAATGAAAGGAGCAGAACATATATATGAATAATTTTATGATTTATAATAATTTCATGAATTATAAAATGTAAAGATGGTTGCAGAAGATGGTTTTCTAAAGGGATGATTTTAGAAGTATTAGTGGAAAAAATATCAAAAGTACCTAGAAAATAAGATTTCAAAGAAAAAAGAAAGAGACACTGAATACCCACCATTAGGACAGTAAAATTGTTTTCAAAATTTTATAATGCCATACAAATAATATATTTGTTTTAATGACAAAAATGTAAGCAGTAAAAGTCATTTCAGCAAATTTCTGTATATTCCTGATCAGTGACCCATTCGTTCAGAATGCACTACGTTTCGGGTGAAAGTAATCGTTTTTGTAATACTGTGGTAATCGTATTTGTTAGCCGTATAATTCTTCTAAGAATAATGTACGCTTTTTGTACAATAGTAAGCATCTAAATGCCGGTATCGTATTATCTTATCGTCAATGATAAGTGTTAGAAATGGTTTTAAAATTATAAAGTCATTTTTTCGAACTTCGCGTCTGATTTATTTATTTTTCGTAATAAAACTGTACGTGATGCATGGGAGAGAAGTATAAATTAAAAATATAACTGAAAACGGTTTCAAAATACAACTACATTATTCAGTTTGTGACGTATCGTAATCATACATTTCCCATTGTTAATGGTTTAAATCAATTATGACTATTACAGAAAACTATGGACAAATATATGTAAATTTGGTTCAATACAATTATGCTCAAATAAATAATGAATTACAGAAACCTCTGGAATGGATTTGCCGAGACACTGATTAAACGTTTTAGTTTTCAACGATTGTTGTCCCCATTTGTTCCTTCTGGATCAACTTTTAGGACATTGCCAGCGTTTGGCGTGCGATTCAAATGTGTTTGTGGTGTGTTGTGATTGCTTGTTTGCGTGGCGTGTTTGCGCGATTCTTGTTCACCTTCGTAATAATAAGATAGGTCTAGCAGGACCCCCAAATTATATTTTTAATAAATAGGATGAGAAAACATTATGTTGGTGTATCGGTAATTGTTTATTGACCAAAAAGTATCCCTAACATGAAGATTAAGAAAGAGTATAAAATCTCACGCCAGTTTATTATAAAAATAATTTATTCATTGGTGTCCGTCTGAATCACATTTAGCAATTAATGTTACAGAAGTGCACTTCTGAGTTAACACCGAATTTCCAGAAATATCATGGCAATTCCGAGTGCATTCTTGTTACTTGTAAACGTATTTGTTCGGGGTCCGCCGAGATCTCTCTTAGCATTGCACATACTCTCAATAACATTGCATTAGAAAGGTTCAAGACACTTACTTGATATCTCTCTCGTCAAAAATATACTATCTTCGAATCCATGTTACTGCCTCAAAGTCGAAAATTCAAATGCACGGCGTTCATTACAATCTCCGAGAAGAATTCTTATCAGCTTAAAAAGTTCATGGTGCGCACTCTAAAGAACTTCAGTAAAAAACAAAGCACGAGTCGTAGTTTTTCGAGATCGTTAAGTACACAGCAACGAACTGGTTTTCTAAATCGAAATGCAAGAGCACAGTGCAGGACTAACCGGCGAAGCGAATTCTGCACATCTTCAACAGTGATAAAAAAGAAAGTCATTAAAAACAGAAACAAATCTGTCAAATGTAGCTGTGATTTATAACGAACTCATTCGTTGAGTTATTCAATCATTTCTTTAACGATAATGAAATGGTAAAAACTGTACACGAGTTAGAGGAAGAGAAGCATGCATACAGAAGTGAACCAGGGCCGTCTCTGCTTATGTTCAATTGTGGAACGAATCTAGAAGAAAAACAGCTGTGATGGGGAATCTTAAACAAATAACAATATGTATAAAAAATACTAATGATTTTAATGACCAGACTAGGTCGTGCATGAAGCACCTCACGACACTAGCAGAATATTCGTAATACTTTGTATGCATCATCCCTCAAAATTTTGAAACGTTAACGAATATAAGAATGCAACTTCTTTAATAAGGTTGATAAAATCGTGTTTCAATATGTTGTGTCCAGTTCTTTCGATCATCAAGGTAATGTCTCTCAAAATTCAGAAATACAGTTTTTTTGTTTAGTACCTTTTTTCTGGGATGAGAATGCTTTAACTTACACTTATTTTTAAACGTATCTCATTATTGGTTTTAAAAGAAAAAATAACGTTAGAACACAAAACTCCATTACCATTAGTAATGCTACAAACAACAGTGACTTTTCACAAAAAAATGACTCTCTCAATTTGACTCAAAATTACTACGAAAAACATGTACAGTAAAAGTTTTAAATATTTAGTATTGAAGGGTAGATTAAATTAAGAAATATCTCGAAACTCAATGGTGTGGTCAATGACTGTCAATTTTTGTAAGCAAACTTTGGTATATTTGAAAATAAATTGTAAAGAAAAAACTGGATGCTTTTTCATATTTTTTTATGTCTAAGGGAGTTTGTGTAATCCCAAATATTAAATGATCCATTTCAAATTCACACGGAATGGATTTCGACGAGATCGATAGGGAGTTATCCGATTTCAGGAATATCTTAGGTTGTTATAACTTAGCATCAATTTATTTCAGTAAAGCAGAACTTTAAATCAATAAAAATTACAGAATGAGAGCAAATGAACCAACGTATCCGACAAAAATTCTCTTCAGAAAGTCAGTCTTTCTTTTTCAAATTAGAAATTCTAAGTCAATATCTACATGAGAATTCTAAAAAAAGGATAACATTTTATTATACTAGTTAGGTAACTTAGAGTAGTTTTTATACGTTCCGATTTATCGTTCCACTGTTCATAAAGACACCTTACTGAACCTTCTGTCACTGTCCTTTCATTCAATGCTTCGGTTGGCAGTGCATCCGCCAGCCACGACCGCCTCGCTCCTATTCAGACGCCCAGGGCGCCCAGATGTAGCGGAAGCAGAATCGAAGAGGACGGCCCCGCCGCCGAGGGCGGGAGCCGGGCGCGCGTCAACGAACTGGTTCCCGAAATTGAAATCGGAGAGCCCCCCGCGCGGGGCCAGCTGCTGCTGCGCTTGGCGGCCGCGCCGCTCTGCGTCGCGTCGCGTCGCACGCGCCACGCGCAAAAAGCGGGAGCGCTGCCCTGGGAGACGCAGGCGGCACTTCAAAGCGCCGCTGGCGGTGTCTCCCAGCGGCGGTGGCGGCGGCAGCGATGTCGTCCACATCGGCGACGCCGGTGAGGCCGGTGCTATTGATGATGGTGATGCCGATGGTAATGATAATGTCGACGGTGATGGCGATAATGCCGATTGTGATGTCAGTACTGAATGCGGTGAGGATAATACTGACGGTAGTGATGCAGTCAATGATGGTGGTGTCGATGGTAGTGGTGGCGGTGTTAGAGGGGGTCAGTGAGGGTTCATGGTGATGTCGGTGGGA
>BOPP01000070.1:1615737-1630230 GCA_017312745.1 Gryllus bimaculatus | reverse complement strand
AGCCGCCGGGCGCCCCCGCCGCCCCCGCCGCCGCCGCTTCTCCACCCACACCCAGGCGCCGCAACACTGGCGTCTCGTTGTCGTTGCCTCTGTGAAAGCGTCTTTATTGAAGCTATATATTATCGCACAATACATGAAGGGCAATTCATTCACAATGCTCGCCGTTTAGTTTATTTCGGATGGCGTGGGTGGATGTTATCATCGTGCCCCGGCGTGTCAATATCCACCCTTCACGTCGATTGGCGGAAAAAGCGCGCCTATTTCCGGTGCGTTCTGTTTGATCGTAGGTCTCCACCCACGCAAGACGGGCAGCAACCCGGCACGTGAGGGGCCGATCGGCACAGCCGTCGCCGCCGCCGCCGCCGCGACGCCGCAGATGCCAACGTCGCCAGCCGCACACTCGGCTGCTAATGAATATTGACATCTAACGCGCCGAATTAATATAAATAATGAGCTGTTACGCGGGATAAAGACCCCCGACCATAAATCCGACTCGCGACCACGCAGCCCACTCGGGTCGTGACTGAGCGCACGTAAGCGGACACTTCGCCGGAGTTATTAATCCCTTAAGTAGTTGTCGCTGCATCCTAATGAGCGAAGATGGTTTATCTGTGGCAGACAGCAGGGCGTGCCTTTCTTCGAAATAGTAACGTCACACCATTGTGAAGACATCGAGCGATAACCTGCCGATAGGCGGGCCATTGTCTTCGCGCGGCCGGGAATCAAGTATTCATGCGCCGTATCTAAGCCGAGCGTCGCGTACACTAGTATAATGACGCAGGGAGAAAATCGCGAGTAGATCACGTGAGAGTGTTTCGTGCGCGCTTCACGCGTGGAAAATGTACATCTATGTGATTCGACCTCTTTGAACGGCAGAGGCCAATATGGAGATCGAACTGCTTTTTTAGTTTCCTAAAAACAACTGATATGCGAAAAACGATCATATACAGTCAGTGTTTCATGTATATTAAAACGAAATATTATCCGAAAAACGATTACATTATCAAGCCGAAAGTGTTTACATTATCATGTTTACTATTTACCTTAGATGTTAAGGAGCCCTTAAACCTTAAACTTTACATTATCGTGCTATGATTTACACGATTACAATTTACAGTAGCCATATTCATTATGGGAATATTTTCAATACTGACGCACTATGGCTGCTGTTTTATATCGTATCTCCATACTATATTTACCAAACTTGGATTTAGATTTATGTTTAGTCAAAAAAACAGTAAAAACTGTGTGTGACGTATGGGGGATATGGTCATCTGCGCACATTTTCTTGAGTTCCAGAGTCCCTTCCCGTCATTTTAACTATAAATAGTTGAAAGATGAGTAAAATTTAAAGATAAATAAATAAATAAAAATAAAACTTAAGCGCGAGATTAGCAATATTTGAAAAAACTAGATATTTTCGTTCCCAAGTTATAGAAAACTTAATTGCAACGGTAAACGAATTGCAGATACGATTTTTCTGCATTGCTAACAAATATAGTAAGTCGCCCTTACCTCTACTCCTACCACTTCAGGAAAAGGAGAGTTCAACTACACGTGCGCATAGTGAAGCTACATTTACGTCCAGATGTTAATGGAACCAGTGCGCTGCCAGTGAAATGTAGAAATTTCCATGGCTGGCTAATAAATCTACTAGCTGTACTACAAAATGAACCATACATCAATGTAAAAGGATTTATTTTTTCTCATTCTGACTTTTTCAGAAATTTGGATGAAGTCTGAAGCTAAGCAGTATGAGAACATTACAACAATACTAGCAAAGAAATTAGGAAAAAAATTAATAAAAATTCATAAAATTAGAGAATATCATTCTTGGGGAATGCTGCAATCTTTTAAATGATCGTTCAGGACTTTGACATGCATTTTTTTCAACTGAACATTCTCTATCACATGCCTAAATTGATATACTTTAATACAGATGAAAACGCTAAGGAGGGTATATAACAGGATTTAAAATAAAAATATTTCAATACTGCGTTTTTCACATTTGTAGAATGGATTAATATTTTGTATGCATAACAGAGAGGGTACGTAAAAATTACACTTGAGAACAAGCTACTATTTTTCTAAACTTTATCATGTAAACAAGATGTAGAATGTTAGATATTTTATATTAATGCAATTACCAAGTTTTCAAAATTTTGGAGTTTAATATTATATGTAACTATTTATTAAACCATCACAGAAGCTTACATCGATAGTGACAAGTTTGGAATAGTGTTTAAGTACGTGGAGATCGCATCTACAATTTCACGTCACACGTGATGCTTGGGTGTTTTCATCATGTTTGCGGCGTCTTCGGCTTCTCATACCACACCTATCCCTTTATTAACCGTCACCCTATATATAACATATCATATCAGTATTCACCCTTATATTTTAGTGAACGAAATTGACAAACCACCGTTCCATTTCGTGGACAGTGTTGGTCATTTATAGTGGGGGAGGCCATAAAGTTGTACGATATCTCTTCCGCCTACTCTCGGCAACCAAGTCTGGCAATCATCATCACCGCCCGGGAAAAACCTTTTTACATACGCTTCAGTATGTTCATTGAATGTTTCAATCAAGTAAGGAACAATTCAATGAAACCAATATTTGTGGGAAATCGAAAAAGGTTGCTATGGATGCAAAAATACTTCTGACATTTTTTAAATCTTATGTATATCCTTTTACTTTCATATTGTGGCATGATCCATAAGATTCTACTAATCATATTTTTCAATTAATATACTTTGAAGGTTTATATATGGGGTTTCTCTCAGGAATCATAGCTATTGGGTACAACTTTGTATGATATAAAATCATAGTGTGTAGCTTTATGGTTTATTTTTCTTTCAGCGAAAATGGAAAATTAGATTATATTGTTTCAAACAAGAGCAGTTAGCATATTATATTTGCTGTAAACAAACTTCTTAAAATCTTTACAGTCAGAAAATATTTCTCCTAAATGCAGATATTATATGTAAGAGATTACATTCTCTCTCTTGCCATTTTATTGCATTTAAATCTTTAAATACAAATCCTTAAAAAAAATAGTAAGTTTTACCAGACACGCTTTCGTGTACAATGACACACTGAACAAATCTGATTTACTATTTACTTTATATACCTTATATTACTATATATTCAGATATAATAATGGACATCATTGATGAAGATGCAATATCATTTTCGTTAGTTTAGTTTCACAGAAATAAATTAAAACAAACAGTCCTCTTCAAATTTCAGACATTCGGATTTATTTATTTCCTACATATAAATTTTTCTTCTTGTTTTTGTAACGTTTCGGCTACTAGGTTACGTACCGACTACTAGGACATAAATTAATCTAACTTTCTGAAATTTTAAGAGGAACTGTTTGATTTAATTGATTTTATGTGATTATAGACAGTTATAAAAAGAAGACACATTTTTTTGACCAGAAATACTTCATAATTAGTAATTTTAAACTTTTGTTGTTAATTTTTAGTTGCAGACTTATATTAAAGAAAAGAATGATTATAAACTTATTAGATTTTTGTCCCGATTTTCTTTTAACATTTATATATTGCACATATCGAAAACCAAAAATTCATTTAAAAAACATAATTTAAATTGAAATATTATTGAATTTTTCTGTTACTTTTTGAAGCATTTTTCTTCTCTCAACGTTTCGATGCGCATGTTAACTGTTCTTAGCACACTTTAGACTTGTGCGATTAATATTCCTGTATCTTTACACTATTTTGAAACTAATGGATATAATCTCTTCTACCCATTCCTAACATGACTGATACGGGATTTTCACCCTCCATGTGCATACATTGTGTGTTATATTGAAGTTTTTGTTTCTTTCTTTGCATTCTTTCTGACAAAATTGGAAAGCCATAGAAAGAAATTAACATTTTTTAAATGCATCAACTTGATTAGAAAACTAAAATGCTCCCATGTTGCGATTCTTATTTTATACTGCAAGCCCATTACTACACAAATTCAGGTTTTTAATTTCTGCATCTACCTTTACACTCAAATTGTCACTCAGGCAAATAATCACTATATACCGGATTAACCGGATTACAAATAGAAGCGTCAGAAGTTAAAATCATTATATCATTACATTGCGGCATCACTTTTTGAAACATAGAAGGACAGATATGGAAATAACACTTCGGCATTAATAATCCAATTTCAATAAAAATTGGAATACACACTCGGATTGCGAGAATGAAGACACTACGAGGTAGATAACACTACAAATAAACACTCTTCTCGGAGGTGTTTTGTTATCTCTATTCGTACTAGAGTGATAGAATAAGCTTGAACATAGCGTGGAACACGTACAGGAATTGATATTCAAGAGATATTTTGTTGAATACATTTCTAATATTTCACTCTAATGTGTGACGTAATTCTTCAATTCATGTTTACCATTAATCAATGGTTCACTAAAGTTATATACATGTGGCCAGCTCACATATTATACATTTCAAAATGTTTAATGTTCATTTCAGTAGAATATCCTACTACTTTATATTTTACACCGAGAAATGCTGTAAATATATTATAAATATTAATTAAATGTTTCCTTTCACAGAACTCTTTCCACACAAACATTTCGTCTTAATGTGTGTGCTCAATCTAACCGCATTCTAAAAACGCCTGAAAGTAGGCAACACTAACAACTCTAGTCTCACAAAATTACGATTACTGAAAAGATTCGAAATCAAACTTTCTTAGTCGCTTCGGGCTGTCGAAAACACTAATCGCGGACTGAAATATTGTATTACACCCATAACACATCCGATTTTAGAATTACGACGAGATTTATTCGAGAATTTCAATTTTAAAAAATGTGCATATATTTTGAAAACAGGAATCGCTGGACTCGGCGCAGGTCGCCGCCCTGTCTCCTTCGTTCGCAGTCGGTGGCTGCGGCGGCGACCTGTCCCTCCTTTCCGGGCACGCGACAATTTACGAACCGCCGCAGATTGCTGACGCGAGCATATCGCCGCCCATCATGCACAAGGTGTACGGCAGGCCACCCCACGAGCCAGCTCGCCCGCCCGCCCGCGCGCCCGCCTCGCCCGGTCCGTCCGCCTGGCGCGTGCCGTCAGCCGCAGTGGGCCCGAACGACTCCGCTCAGAACGGGGGTCTCACGGTTCGAGTCCCGCTCGTGGCAGGATTTGGGACTCTAGCCATCTACTTATGTCAAATTCAGCGGCTGACTGGAGGAGACATTCTAGCAGACGGCTACTCTGATAGGTAGTTATCCGTGGTTTCTCCCATCAAAACCAGGCGAATCCCGGAGCAGTACCCTGACAAACGTGTCTCATCCTCACCCCTTACACACACACACACACACTTACTCTTACATGTATTACATTACCACACATGCCGGATGACCAGTCGGGAGCTTGGAGCTTGTCCCGAGGTGGGCTGTGTCCCGCGTGTGGGGTATACCTGGTTGGGGAAAACACCGCACACAAACCAGCACATTTGTATCTGCACCCATTACTGTTACACATATACCAACAGAAGGCGGGTAACAACGGGCCGCGGCGTAGATTTTCTTTGTTTGTTATTTAAGTTCCCATTAACATTAGGGTCATTACCGACAACTATTGCATTTAACGGTATAGTATCTGTGAAGATGACATGATATGGTGATCATAGGGGCGTGAAAGAACGAACACAAATACAACCATGCCCGAGGCGGGACTCGAACCCGCGATCCATAGGTCCGAGATCGCAACGGTCCTACTGCCTTAACGATCTGGACCGGCCGATTTTTCTTTATCTTTGTTTATATGACGAGCGACCGCTCGGTTTTTATTATTAAACCCCTTCTGACACCAACGAGTACGTGATAGTTTCGTGTTGTAGTACTTATGGGACGTGCAGAAAACTATTCCAAGACGTCACCATGCGCACTCACTTAGTGGAAAGTCCAACATTCTCTTACAGCCCATGAAAGTGTTAAAAGCTTATTTAAGTATCTGTCAATGTAGTGAATTGTTGGCACTTGAAGCAACATAGTGAATATTGAACTAGTTGTTCAAAACACGGTGCCATTACGTCCTCGCGAAAAGAACTATAAGTTCGGGAAAATGTTTAAAATATATATGACTTTCTCATAACTCAAAACTGAAAATATTTTAAACTATTTGAAAATTATTTCCATAATTATTAATTAGAGTTTTTAAATTAGATTATAAGGATGCGAAAAATGGCCAGTTCTCTACCAGCAAACGTCTTGCAAAATGGCATAGTGCTTGCCCCCAACAGTGGAACAATACTGTATGTCCCGATTTTCATTAACATTTCAGAAGGTTTCTGTTTACTTGTTGGTTTATTACCATTACAAAAAATATCCGGAAGTCGAAATATTTCACTCGCATTCACAAATTCTCCTTTAATGCTCGTTCATGCAAGAAATGTAACAATATAGAGTATATGGAAATATCCTTATCTTTATATCCACTTTATGGAAAATACCATTAAACAATTGCTATATTGTGCACTACTTACATTCACATTTCTCAAGGGACATTAATTTATTAAATTGTGGGAAACCCATTTGTGCAGACTTTCGTCAGTTCTCAAAAATTATTACGTCTTTTTAACTTTTCTTCGTACACAAAATAGTTTTCATTATTTTTGGATTCGTTTCAACCTACTACGAATTATGGCAAGAGAATTTGCATGATTTTTTTCTGTTCCTTTCTTACTCTTTTCAGCTTTTGAACCCTTTTATCAGCTCCTTCTCTGTGCATAACCGTTTTGTCCTTCGTTTCTCTTCACACAGATCCTTCACTTCCGCAATTTCTTCCTGAACATTGTGGATTTTCTAGAATATCTTTTAAAATTCCACTTTGTTCCTAATCTTTATAGACCCTCTTAATCTATGCAGTTTGTGTTTCACTTTTGAAACCTGAGGATCCTGTTTCCTATTCTTTCATGATTCATCCTCCTGATAAGTCCTTAGCATGCCAGTCACATTTTCCGTAAAAGTCGCCAAGAGCGAAACTAATATTATTTTTTATTATTAACATGATTATTCTAATAGTTTTATGAAAGTTTTTTCAGGTTAGAGATTTGGACGATTGAAGAACATAAATAAAAGATAAAATATAGTTGTTGTCACGTCATCATCATTATAACGTTAACATCATGATTTATGTTACAAGTGTTTACGGAGAGATCTCAGGATTTCCACGTGAGCACAGCTTTTTCACTCGTTTTGCAGTACGAGAAACTGTGTGACACGCGGTAGAGTTGACACACTACAACGCAATCTGACAACGAACTTTATTTTGAGGAGAAAAGCCGAATTGAAATTTTGATAAGAGTCGTGTAGGTTTGTGTTTCATATAAATGCCGTAAATGTGTACATTGGTCAAATAGCTCTAATTTCCTTTTCATATTAAAGTTTTAAAACTAATTTATCTGGATAATCTACATTAGCCTTGGTATGCTTGCGGAATATAAAAGAACCCCTGCCCGGCCAAATTGAATCGTCAGGCTTATTTACGTTCTTATACGCTCAGCCAGGAGCGCCTGAAGTACGAGATAAATAATATTGACACAGTTGTTGTGGACGTAAATATGAAATTCAACATTTGTCGGCAACGTTGTAAGCCTAAAGGCTATCAATTAAAAATTGTCCAGCAATATCAGCCGTCCGGATAAGTCAATCGGTCACACTTGAAGTCACTAGGCATTATGAACAATCAACAGACGACCAGAGTAACCAAGATTTCTAAGGACTACGCGAGTTAGAAGTATTTATAAAGATCGTGGGTTTGAATCCCGCCTTAGGCAAGGGCGTTTGCTTGTGCAATAAGGGCTGGTCGGGAACTCCCTGCCGCCATATATCACACTTCACCCACATAACCCTTACGTGATAAATTGTGTGATCCGGAAAAAAAATAGCAGCAGGTTCGCAAGTGCTTGCGGGCCGCAGCGTCAAAATTAACACGGTGCATTCTCGAATTCTCTCTCTAATACAGGTCTAAGAGAGATGGGCTCACGAGCTATGTTTGTCCTGCTACCTACGCTTCTCTGATGTTCATGTGCAATACTAAACAAGGATCATGTGCCAAATGGGTGCGATGGATGGGGAAATGGTAGGTATCACGGTAGCTGGAATACTAACTAATAATGGGTCTCCTGCGTTAATACATCTCGGCCAGATTGAAAGAAGTCTGTACGTTTTGACAAATTGATTATGTCAGGTCCCCGGGTGAAGTCATTGGCCCCGTAAGTGTAGTTCATGTTTATTCCTAGGGAGAGGGCGGGGATTTTTCTCCGCTGGATGGCGAGATGCGGCGTCGACCTACCCTGGCTAATGGGGGTTCTCCTCAACCACGTATCTTGCACCAGCGGTGTTCCACCCCACCCGGGACGAGCTCTGAGCTCCCGAGTGGCCTTCCGATATGTGGTAGTGTAGTGCATGTTAGAATAAATGAGGGTAAGTTCGGTGTGAGGTTTGAACAAAGAAGGGAAAGGAAAGATCGCGCGGGGTCCGCTGTCTGTTCGTTAGGGAGCTGCATTCGCCTAATGTTGATCGGAGAAACCATTGAAAACTACCGCTAGAATCATCCTCCAGACAGCAGCTGAATTCGACCTAGCTATCTAAGTAGTGTCGAAAATCCTGCAATCGTCGGGGTTCGAATCCTAGGACCACCCGGTCAGACCACCCGGGCACGTCACGTGGGACCCTGTGACACCTAAGGCGCTGTAGGAATCGAAACGTTCATAACCATGAATACATACATACAAACAAACAAACAAAAAAGTAATTTTTTGACCCTTAAGTATTCGTGAAAAGAGTTTTGGACCCTTTGGGCCCAGTGTGCAGCGCGGACAGCCGGGGCTATTCCTTGACAGCTTCGAATACCTCGCTGACGTCTTGATGCATCGCGCCGCGCGCCCGTCCTCGCCGAGCGGCGGACGTAGGCGGCGGCGGCAAGGCGGCAAGGCGGCGCGTCACCCGGGCGCGCGAGGCACAGGTGGAGCCGGAGATGGCGACGCCGATCGGCAGGGTGGAACGCAGCCTGTGGCCATAGCCACGGCGGGGCTGAGAGCTGGAGCAACGGCGATGGCGACTGAGACAGCGACGGCTGGGCCGACGCCTGCTCGATAAGGGATACCAGGCATCACGGAAGAATCTAAGGAAATTCTGGTGTAGATACTGAGATGCTGACTGATATGAGAATTGAGAAAGAGGAGATAGTAAGCACAAAGAATTTATGAGAACATTTGGGAAAAGGGAAATTAAGAAAAAGAAAAAAAGGCAAGAATAAGGAAGCAACCACCGAGAAAACAATTATGATGGAAATATGAAAATTTATTATAAATTAACGAAATAGTAAGAAAAGTATATGGAAGTAGTAGAGAAATAAATAGTTACCAATGGAAAACAAACGAGATGAGAATAAAAACGTTTCGGGCTTAAAGCAAAAGAAAGAATGAAAAAAGTTCCTAGAAAAACAAAGTCACCGGCAATCAAAGAAAGAGCAAGTGGGGGAAGTCAACGCAACAACAAATCGGGAAGGAAAGAAGCCAGAAGATCATTGGCAATGCAGCAGCAGGTTCGGCGTCCGGGGTGGCGGTGACGGCGCGAAGGGCGAAGACGCCGGCGACCGACGCCGGCGACCAACGCGCGGTGTGGGCGAGGTGGGCGGCGGGGGCGAGGGGGCTGATCTCGCCCCGACGATGAAGACGACGACAACCCGCGGGCCAGCCCCAAATCGGGCATCTTGCCGTGCAAACGCCGCCGAGCGGGCCCATTTCGCCGCACCTCGCTGCCTATATTCGGGAGCAGGCTCCTTTCGCCGGAGAATCCCAATTGATTTATGTCCCTCGCCCCACGAACCCCCCCCCCAATAAACATCGCCGCTCGAGACAATGAAAATTTTGGGCCGATGTCGGGCGTCAACGTTTCCATAAGCGTCTCTCAAACAACATTCCGGACAGTGGCTAGCGCTGTTTTTTGCGCGAGAAAGCCCATTAACTTGATCTGCTGCAGGCGCCGCCCGCCCCTAGGAAGCGCAGAGGCGGAGTTTCAACGATCGTATTCAACGACTTTCCAGCCTCTCCTGCCACGATTCGTGGCTTAGCTCCCGGCTGTAGGTTTAGAAACTGATTTTAATTTCTTAACAACCTCACCTTTCTTCCATACCAGTCTCTAACAACGCTTAAGTCGGTCATACGAGCATTTTTTTCGTGTTCGGAGCCCACCTTTCAAAGATTATCTCAGGGTGACACACTTGTCGCATTCGAACCCATTTCCTCCCCTGATAGCTTTTAGATCATACTTTCAAAGAGAAACCCCGAAATCCAATTTGGCGACGCTGCGGAAGAATCCCTCGATATTCAAAAAAGGGGCGTCGACGTCCTTTTTATGAATCACCCGACATTCCTCGAACGTAATTAAGGGCAAATAAATGATAATGTCCACGAACCCGATCGAGGTCCGACATTTCTCACGAACAAGTGCTTTATTTGTACAGCGGTCGACAATATCATTGGTAATTACTTGGAAGCAGCAACAATGAGCGATTAATAAGAGCGAGGTAAAATGAAGCCTGTGCGCAGCGCATTAGAGCGATGAGAGGAGCTTTTTTTTTGTCACGGCGCCCCGGGCTGTTGAAGTTGTGTCGTATCATTAACATACTTTATTTAATTCGTCGGCGTCGGGGACTTGGTCGGACGGACTCGGCACGGCTCCGGCGCTTCGGGAGACGCCGGCCGCCGCCGTCTCCAAAGGCGCCGCGAATCTGCCTGGCGGCTGTGGGAGTGTCGCGGGCACGAGAACGGGACACCGCTCTTTGCGTAATTAATTTTATTTTGTTCAGATGGAAAAGGAAGGAACGTTCTTGATTCTCCCGGCCACGGTGGAATGTCTAATCACATAGCTTAAGTTTCCCCATCAGTGTAACTGGTTGAAATTACAAGTTTCTGTTTAATGGGATATGGACTGCGTTAACCGTAATTGTATTAAACCCATCGCGTTGTGTTCTTTCTTTAAGTGAAATTTGTGTCACGTAGATGTATTGTATCACCACGGCGAACATAAAGCCAGAGATCCCTACCCTTCATGTCTGTTATGCAATATGAACTTCAATTTGTATTAAATGCACAAAAAAATATTACGTGAATCTAAGTTGTTCGTTCCGAATTGCATAGAGAGAATTTTAACGCTTTGCATTCAACAATACCCATTAAATAACGCATTTTTGATAATTTTCTTAACATTCTCCCCCCTCACTTACACATTTTAATGTACGATATTAGAGCACCAGCTCTTACCCTGACGATTTGAGAGACATATCAACTATAACATGATTTCAATATAGCTAAAAATTGCATGATCAATTTAATTCAACTACGAGGTATGCGTAACTTTTTACTTCAGCGCACCTGACAATCCGATAATACTGATCATTCTGAAAATATTACATACTCTCCTCTAATTTTACGTAAAAATTACCTAAGAGCTTTGAGTCTCAATAATAGGCACCAATAAACTTCGCCAACCAGACCTTCTGCTTACATAATAATTATCAAAAATCATCATACATACGACTTACATTTCACATATATATCACTCGTTATTTATCCAACACTTTGCTTTCATTTTTCTATTTGAGCCTCTTAGGTCAAAAGCCACGAAAACATAAAACAAACATTTACTCTCACGTTGCATTTCTCTTGTCTTCTTCCCAAAATTGCATTCCAAAATATTTCAGATGTTATCTGCATTCCTCCTCCTCCGCGGCCCTGTCAGATGGAGTGAAATTTATGTAGTGTAAGACCATTCCGATCGGAATAGATAAATATATTATTGTTCGTGTTAAGATGGATTCAATTACGGGAAAGATTCATATAGCATTCGTAATACAAAGCTTTGGTACGTAGAACAATCAAATGAAAGTTGTGTATTAAGTACGTGGAGTTATGATAATCGTTTTGTAAACAACCTGCCACAAAGTGAAATATAAGTAGTAGACATGGTAATGCTCGCAAGGTCATTGTGGCCAAATCTGTTTTCATTTACCCTTCTCTGTTGCACGAATGTACTCAGAGATAAAACAAAAATGTAGAATAGAGGGTGGTGGTACTTCACGATTAGAATTTAATTTCCTTGAAGGTGTGCTGCACTATTTTGTAGAAATGTCTTTGACTGGAAAATCACGAGAGGGAATTGTGCACTTATTGTGACTTTTTTGTAACTATATCTTGGAAATAAACAATTCATAGAAGTACAAGTCAACATCTTCAATAAGCCATTACATTAATAATTCAATTACAAACGTCGCAATATTAACCCCACATTCTGAAGCACAAAGTCGATAAAAAGCAAAGCCTTGGATCTTGAACTTACAATTAATTTCGTATATTAGTCGCACAACTTCGTTCTGCCAATAAAATAATTCATCATTACTAAACCTATTTATCACAGGAGCAGAATTTCAAGTACAAAAATGACTGAAATTACAGAATTTCGGTTGAGATACTGGTGCTTTCTCCCGCGATACAGCATGACCAAAACAATGAAATCCCAAATCCCGAACCTGGCACCGTGCGAGCGCAGGGGGGGGGGCAGCGGCTGCGTGTTGACAGACGTGAGGAGCTTACGCCGCGCGGGCGAGCCCGACTCTTTTGTTGGCCTTGTTCCCCACGGCTTCGACAGGCGCTCGTGATTTGCGCTCGGGCGCGGACTGCTGAGTCAAGGCCCGTCGCTTAATAATGGCCGGTATCTCGATGTGCGCGGCGTGGAGCGGCGCCGCCTCGCGCTGGGACGGCCAGACGCCTGGGCCGCCCTGGCGCGGCACACGTGACGAGCGTTAAGTAAGACGCGTCGTAGATTAACGCTATGTCTTATGCGAAACGGCACTCGAGCGCTTTGGCCGTTCCGCGTAAGATTGTGGTATTCCTCGATGCGCGTTACTAATCGCCCGTCAACGCAACACTCTTGTGACATACACCTCGCTCAGTCGGTCGGCCGACCTACACGTAGAATGTCACCTTCCAGATATTTCCCCCACTGGAGGCCTGCATTAGCTGGGACAAGATCTAATCTCCCAACTGATCTCCCGACATGTACTCTAGTGTAGTGTATGTTAGAGAAAGTTTGTGTGTGTGTGTGTGTATGTGTGTGTGTGTGTGTGTGTGTAGGGGTGTATTGGGGGAAAGGTTAGGACAAGTAGGCGCAGCATGAATCGCGCTCGGTTCGCGGCCCGTTCGTTAGGACTCGCATAGTAGAAACTGATTGGAGAAACAAAGGAAAACTACCTATAGAGCAGCCGGTCACTCGAGTCCACCAGATTGTGCCTGAGTTTGGGGTCCCTTTCTAGCGAGTCTCGAAAATGTATCACCTTCGGCCACGAAACCAGGGTCCTCCCGGCCAGAGTCGTGTTAATGCTGCCTGTGAACTGTACCTTAAGAATTGTGTTCAACAACAACTAATTCAGAGTTTACCCAATAGTATAAAAAAACTAAAAAGTGCTTACGATAAGTATGTTTGTATGCAAAGTAGAAAATGAGCTCATAAGGAAAAATAAAAGTTAATTACAATTGTGTGAAACTTTTGAAATCTCATGCAAATTTGTCATGTTCATTTAATTACTTCATTTATAAAAAAATCTTTATATCATAAGCTTTGCATTCCAATTTTTCTAAACCAATACTTCGAAAGTATTCAGATGAAATATTAAGGTCTTCCAAAAGTGTCAAATTTGTTAGACTCATCTCGGATCTTAATACATTCAAAGTATCTAGAGTAGAAAATATTGAATGCAAAGCTGTGATATAAAGAAAGGTTTTATAAATTAATAAAATAAATTATTCATCACATAAAACTGTACGTAAAATGAATTACTGATTTCCAAAATATCATGAATCTGCTCATAATCTTGCTGTTGCAATCAAAGAGAATTGCTCCACTAATTGCGATGAACAAAAAATTGAAGGTGAAGGGCGTTTTTAATGACGATTCTAATGAAGGTTGAATAGCGATTAGTAAACCCCCAAAAAAGTAACTTTCCCGGTGGTATAATCATGAGTACTATCTCTTAAACAAATATTGTTACAACTATACATTTATTATCAAAACAAGGGGTATGCCTATGTTTCTGCATGATCCAAGGTACAAGATCACCCTGTATCCTGGATCATTTTCAAATGATTATATACTTAAAATTAACATTTCTTATCTTACTTGTTATAGACGGCGGAAATTGTAGTGGGATAGATTTTACACAAGATAAATTACGAAAACTTTACTAAAATAAAAAATGTTAGTTGTTAGCTTTTATTCACATACTATCGACCTGCAGCAGCAGATATGCTGAACAAAACCACACGACCACATGTGAATAAAAATATTAAATGGAGCGTGACCTCTTTCGTCGAGCCTTGAGTGAGTGAGTGATCTATAGGAGTTTGTTATGGGCGCTTGTCTCTTTACGAGACTCTTCGTCCAGC
>BOPP01000070.1:1569667-1598142 GCA_017312745.1 Gryllus bimaculatus | reverse complement strand
GCTGCAAGAATTTCTATCACATCGGCCTGCTAAAGACAACCATGCCGCTTTTTGATACCACTCACTGTATGTGTGGTGTTAGTATATATTAATATATTAACTATATATATATATATATATATATAATATATATATATAATATATATATATAATATATATAATATATTCTATTTATATAATGTTATTCTTCACTTTCTTCATGCCGTCTTTCACTTGTACTGACGTCACTTGTTAACCGTTCCTTCTGTGCAAGCGAACAAATGCGTCTCAAAAAGTCACGGATTCCGAACTTTGCCTGACGACAGCCGCAGAATGCAATACCGCTGCTTCAATAGATACGCTTCACAGCTACATGTGGCCCGTGGCCGTCGTTCATGCATCAAAAATACTGACGAATTGATTGATTAATAGTTGCTGAGCGAGCTCCAGTTGCTATTGTTATTAGGCCCCCACAGCTGGTCGTGGATATTATATTCAAGGAGATGTTCAGTGTATCATCCCTAGCTGCGATGCGAATCTCTACGCGCCGACTTAATGTAGGCTGGCGGAAGGTTTTCCCTCCAGGCATCTCGACTAGCAGGGACGCTCAACGAGCAAGGACAAGTACTAATATATATATAAATATATATATATGCACGCATGCATGCAATTCAACTCAATAATTGTAGAATTATACCAAAAATATAATCATTGACTCAGGAATTTTTTACGCCTTTATTAATTGTTCGGCGAAAACAAGAATTAAACCGAGTACCTTTCGGAGAATTGAGGGACCGAGGACAAACACCAGATAAGTAAAAAAGTTATAAAATGAACAAAATAACCCTTTAAAGGTAAAAAATGAGTTGAAAATTAGGGACATTTTATCCAGCAAAAACGTTAATAGTACATATTACGCTTTTTGAATATACGTCTATTTATATGCATACATAGTAGTACTAAGTATGCACTACATATGAAAAATCAAGATATTTCCCCATATTTTCCTTCAAAACTTCACTTTAATTGTATACACTTTATTCAATGTGCAAAAATTTCAGAGCAAAAAGAGGTAAGGTCATTAACGTTTCATTCACTGAGAAAACAACGTGAAATCAAGATGATTTACTTAATAATCTTACGACTAATCATATACACACAAAATGAAATAGGCTATATACTGTGTAAAATCTACAAATATAAATAAGTAGATTAATTTTAAAGACATCACTCATTGTAATCTCCTCAATGTTAGCATTAACAGTTTTTTCATGGGTCACTATTAAACCAGCGAGTTGTGTCTCTGTCTTTTAGGTATGCACTTGCCCCTTAGAATTTTGTTTAATGTGGGGAACATGTGGAATAAGCTCCAATAGCTCCATGCCCTCGCGGTTTAGCTCATTGGTCAGTGTGCTCGCTTTCCATGACGCTTAGTTCGATTCCCGGTCGGCCAAGATGATAGTGTTTTCCTTGCAATGTCCCAGTACATGTTGCTATGTTACGATAAGAAAACTCACTTCTCAGGTTGAAAAAACATAATACGACGTAAGGATACCATCGTGCTAACCACACGTACCCCTTAAACACATGTCCGCGAGGCCGGGAAGCCGTAGGATCAGGCCCGTTCGCGGGGTGTCGCGCCAAGAACAGACAGCTTCAAATTTTTGTACTCGTACTTAGCTGTTTGGATATTCACTCCTCATGTTGACAAGATACATGAAAGTACATGGTACAAAACGTTTTCTTCTTATTAATACCCGGAAATGTTGTATTGATATTATATTCAGAATATCTACAATAAGTGAAATGACTTCAACAATAAGAATAACTGAACTCTAAGACTAACATCTAAGTCTAACCCATCCCGCTCGGGTTTTTGTCCAGTTTCTCTGATCCAATGAGTAAATGCTGAGATGGCCCCTTGTTTTGCTTCTGGACGTTAATGTAGCTTCACTATTCACACGTTTTGTTGAACTCTCCTTTTGCTTGTAATGATAACAGTAGAGGTAAGGGCGAGTTGTTATTTTGTTAGCAATGCAGAAAAATCATACTTGCAATTCGTATTCCGATTCAAATAAGTTTTCTATAACTCAGAAACGAAAATGGCTATTTTTTAATATTGCTAATCTGGTGAATATTAAAATTAATTTTCATGTTAAACTTTTACTCATATTTCAAATATTTATAGTTATTATGTCGGGAAGGGATTCTGGAACTTAAGAAAACGTTCGCAGATAATCTTCTCCCCCGTACGTCACATAAAGTTATTACTGTTTTTTGATTGAATAAATCTAAATTTAACACGGATAGCACACTCTGCTTCAAATGAAGGTTTTTGTAGGGTGTGTCGACATGTGCAGAACACCAGTTTGTTTTGTTGTCCATTTAGTTCCTTCGTACATTAATGTACGTCACAGTCTGCTTACTATTCTGGGCGTTTTTAAAATGTCACGGCTATCATGCTGTCTACCATGAGTCCTTCGCAAAATCAAATCGTTGATCAGATCTTGGCAACCAGATTGTTCTTTATGAGTAAAAAAATCAGTAAGCGTTCGATGGACCATTTTCAAAGCCATTAGTTCGCAAATCTGGAAGCCCAGAAGCAAGGACGCTCAAATGCTTTTTTCATCCAAGTGAAGTAATGGCTTTTCTGTTCAAGAAAGTGTTCTCACATACTCCAGTATTCAGTTTTTATATTTGGTACAAAATTCAATTTTTTTAAAATCTTAAAACCGTTTGTTTTCATGAGTTTGACGTTTAAACAATTCTTAAGCTACGCAAAATATCTGTATTTTTATTTATCATCAAAAATCAGTAAAACTACATCATGTGGTAAAAGAATAGTGCAATTTGCACATAGTTTTCTTGAGTTCCAAAATTACATCTTGATTGTCAAAACACTAGAAATGGTTCAAATTCCACGTAACTAGTTTCAGACTATCCGATGAATAAGTTTAACCACAGCAACAAAAAATGTAGGAAAAATATCCTAAAGCAAAGGGAAAGCAAGCGAGAGCGAAAATCGTAGACAGGGATGAGAATCTCATAATTCTCTTAAATTTATAATATTATTATTCTTATTACCATACTATTGTACATTATTATTATTATTATTATTATTATTATTATTATTATTATTATTATTGCTGTTATTATTAATATTACTACAAGGAAATGCTAATGCTACAAGCTACAAGGTGTGCTAATAAGAAGGGAAGAACGTGAATTGCTAATTGAGAAGTCCATAAGAAAGCGACCAACCGCATAATGAAACATGGGAGATACAAATGTTGCGTTTAATTTCTTTCTTTATTTTGGACGTATTGTTGGTTGTTCTTAAAAAAGGAATCAATATACTAATGGCGAAAAATCACTTCCGTGAGTTGGAAAAGATGCAACTAAAATAAACATTTATTGTACTTGGCAACCACGTTCGCAAGATCTCTGGGATAAGAAACACGATACAAAACATTGGCAAAGCGCTTACTCTAACAGTGACCTCCTCCTCCTCGCCAAAATTAGTCAACAAGGTAAGGACATTACCGTTCCCCGTCGCCGACTCTAAAACAACACTCAATTATTCAAGCGCTTTGTTTAGCTCTCGAAAGAGCTCATCCCCGTCCGAAAATTGCTCATTTCGTCGGGCGCCGGGGCCTGCGGAGAACGTTCCTCCGGTGACACGTAATTTCCTCGCGGGGGCCAGGCAGGTGTGGGAGGTCAGCGACCTTCCCTTCCAATATCCGTCGCCGCCACCGCCAACGCCACCACCCGCCGCTGCAGCCTCCCGCCAACACCACCCCTGCCCCACCAACACCAGCCTCGCCAACACCAGCACACCAGCAACCCCACGAGCACACCAGCACCAGCCCCAGCACCAGCACCACTGTCACCAGCACCACCGCCACCGCCACCAGCACTGCCGCCGCCGCCGCTGCCACCCGCCACGGCATCAGGACGACGTTAAGGACACAGCCTTAAACGCGATCGCGGAAACGATAGCCGCGGCTGATGTTATCAGTCCACGTCACGGTCGCCGAGGTGAACGCACGCGGGACGTCTCCAAATGTCATTACCAGCGCACGCGCGCACCTGCCCTTGCGAATTGAATACCATTGCCCGTTCCCGAGGCACGCCGCGAGCGCCATCGAAACAAATCTTCTGGCCGCGCTTCCGTTGAAACAGTTGAAACCCGCATTCGTTTGGAAATGGTGCTCCAATGCGACGAAATATGCTATTCAGTGGCACAGTACAGCACAGATGACTGATTAGTCAGACATGATATTTCTATCTGAACGAAAGATAGTGCTAAATAAAATTATTCTCCTATAAATTATCCTTTGTTCTTCTAGAGAACTGTTTAAGAAATACATTTGTCAGAGTGTGGAAATTCCGATTTGTCTGTTTTTTTCCTATTAGTGAGAGGATTAAGTACTTTTATGACAAGGTTCAAGAAATGAAAAATGAATTGAAAAATTGGGTATAGTAAACATTTAAAGTTAAGGAATATATTCTTAACAATACAAGAAAGTAAATTCTAATGGCGATGTAGTTCTTGATAGAAACTCGTTCCAAATTCATTAAATGCAACTCAACAGCCCATTCTTACTTTGATGATGATATAGAAACAATGATTATAGATTAAATACATTTATTTTCGATCAGACTACAATTCTGATAGCGTGTCTTTCACTTTAACCATAAAATTCACTATTGACGTTATTTGAAGTGGTATCATGACTGTAATATCTTCTCCATTTGGTTGTTAGTCACAATACGACCCCACAATCAATGGCATATATTCTGGGCTCGCTGCGAAATCCAAAGGAAGCTTAACAAGGAAAAGGAATTTACAAAAATAACTCATAATTTGCTTATAACCTATATGAATCTATTATTACAATTATTAATATTAATATGTAAATATAAAGAAACACGGTAAGATTATCTCTTGCAGTACATAACATCCAATACAAGTTAGCTCAGATATTAAATTCGTAATTTCTGAAATCACCTTTGCAAGACGCGAGAAAACCTCGACAACAAATTTTTGTAGCTTTGCTAACATTTTTTGCTTTAATATCAATATAGGATGCTGATACACTCGAAGGAAACCATGAAGAACGTAAGACAAGATGAAAGAAAAATACTTATTTCCGTATTTACTCCCAATTATTGTGCTACCTCAAGCCTAATTATAATGAATATGAAAGACGATAGCAAGTGAAGGTTTGAGATGATAAAAGTAAAGAGTTAAATGACATGCAGAAAATTGTATCTACATTTTGAAAATATACCGCGTATGCGACACATCGCATCACGGAATGAGAACCCAAGAAAATGTGCAAATATTGCACATCTCCCCCTAGCAAGTCACACTGAGTTTTAAACTTCTTTACATTAAAAACAACAAAAATATAAAATACCATACGTAGAGGTAAATAGCAATCATGCTAAATGCTCCACTGCAGCACGCCCATTCTGATTATGTTAATTTAGCTGAGAGTGTGGTAACCACCGCCCAGATTCATAGGAATATATTTTATTAAACGGATTTCCATTCAAAGCTATGTCTCAATTTAACAAAAGAAATGAAAATCAATATCATGATCGATTGTAAATCCATCTCTTTTTTTCGGATAGCACGATTTCTTATCTCTATATTAAGAATAGAGGTAATATGTTTATTTCTCTTTATAACCCCATTGTATCAACTTTTTATTACTATCGCAGTTCGCAGATGGTATTTCTCTAATACGTCATAAACAGTTTTTACTGTTCTGTGACTAAATCAAAACAAATCGCTGCATTTTCCAATTTTTAAGCACATTTTTACTCTTTTTTAGATAGTTCATTTGCGAATATCTCAACATGAATGCCGCTCATAGGAGGCCACTAACTAGTCCGAAGCGAAAATGCCCGCTCGCAGGTACCGTTAGCAAAGTAACCTGCGGGTCTACGACAGCTTCTGCCGGAGGCCGGCGCGTTGGAACAAACCAGTAGAAAACGAAAGCGAACGAGATTGAAAGTGGAGAGGGGAGATTGCAGCAGCAGAAGAAACAGCAGCGGCGGCTTTGGTGGCGACGCCGACGCGGGCGTGGCACTGACCTTTCTGGAGAACAAGTTCGGCATCAAGAGATCTATAATTCTAAAACGGGGAGATTAAAAAAGAAAACTAAAAATATTTTTGTTATTCTCCTTCTAATTGTCCTATTTTTCTTAATACCTAATAATCGCCCTGCATCGATGCTGGAAACTTGAACAATGTCTTGCATCAGAGAGAGCAATAAAGAGACATTTTGAATGTCGCACCTTATGGACTCTCATAAGTAACAATATTTTTGACTACAATATTCACCGCCGGGAGTTAACATGAAGTCCCCAGCCATATGAATTTGTTTCGTTCGTCGTTTTAGGCTTATGATATCTGATAATAATAATTCTTGTAGATTTTTATTTTACTTGACTCTTTTTCGCATCACATGAATGACTTCATCCAATGACGATTTCACGTTCTTAGAAAATTAACCAACTACAGCTAAGATTGAACTCATAAACTCGGATTCTTAGCCCCAGTACCCCTACGAGGTTTCAAAATTTCTCATTCGATGTATTGATTACCCGTATGAAATCTGTTTTATATGTAAGTATTTATTTAACGTCAAAAAGTGTCAAAATTGTGCTTGGCATAATACAGGAAGTAGTGCAATCTGGGAACGTTTTCTTAAGCTCCGGAAAACTTGTAAATACTGTTTGGGGAGATCTTTACAAATAGCCATAATACCATTGATAAGTAAAGTTGGAGTGAGTAAGTACCAAGAAGTAAAAGACAGCAAAATTTCTCCCCTTTTGGAGCTACAATGAATGCTTTATTAGCCACCGAATTGCATGTTTATCTCTGAAAGCACATTATATTACATCAGCCCTGCACAGCATTTTGCATTTTGTGCGACCTCGAGAGCCGCGCGCGAGCCACTCGAGTGCAAAAGGAAGAAGAGTGCGGAGGAAGAAACAACTGATAACATTAAGCAAAAATAGTATGTACGATAATCAAGACAATTAAAATATATACTCCTTGTTATACACATTTGTACAATATCTAATGTACACCAGCACTTATAAATTATAATATGCTTCATGACAAATATTGCACATTTATGTTTATTCATTGGTAATTTCACACAAATTTATCATTTTGAGCAAATAATCTCTTCTTTTCGGACCCTTTTCCTCGGATACTGGAGCATCGTCATATCCGCAGATCGTATAGGGTTCTCGATTTTCTAATTCATTCCTTTCACTACATTGCGTTGTCAAGAATGACACCGTGAACTATACAACTTTGGGTTCTGTCAGAGTTTCAGGATTCAAAAAACAACAATGCAACTTCTTAAAGCCATACAAACCCTGCCATCAACAATACTGAACTGCGTTTCTCGTCGAAGAAAAGAAAAAATTAATTGGCAGCGTGGAGCACCATGCGGAGTACATCAAGATCCTGTCTACTAATGACGAATTTTAATGACACAATTGGAGACGGAAAGCTTTCTCAATTGTGGAATATGAAACTGGCAAGAACACATAGCAAAAGTAATACTAAACAAAAATGTTCACTCAAGTTTTAATCTCCTGGTATCAGGTGGTATCAAAACACCACACCCGGAAGGTTTTCAACCATGAATCTCTGTAATTCAGTTCACTGCAGATGTACAGAAAACGCAAGGAATTTCTGCTTGTATGTCATTAATAGGTATATTTTATTTTTAAATTCTTTTTCTTAAAATTCGCAGGATGCTAATTGAGAAAAAACAGGTTGGGCGTTTCCACTGGTAAACAAGAACAATCAGATTTAAAAAGACATTTTCCATCTTACCACAAAACGTCTAGTAACATTCACATTAAAGTAATCTGAAAGTACTTCAACAAATATGAAAAAGTAAAAAAATGTGGATCACAAATGCAGAGAATGAAAAGAAAACAGCTGTTAATGAACAGACAGGTTCTCCTCCATGAGCTGCGATAACACAAGTCCCCCGTGGCATGGTGACACTTCGATGCGAAGTTCGCCATGTGGAGAATCCGGGCCGTGCATGTAGGAACCACCAGCGCTGTCTGCATCGAGGAGCTTCGCTGAAGTAAGTACTCTCAATTCCTTAGAGGAATGTACAAAATCCTGCACATCTCGTTTGGCCACTCCACAGAGAGGGAAAACTGCTTCTGACCTTTCTGAAGCGCGGTCAGTGACTCAAGAACGACGAAAATGCTCTTTTCATTTCATAGACGTCGTATTTTTAAAATATTCCGCCCATACGAGGTCCACGTTATTGTTCGTTCATGGCGGTAAGAAGATTGTGAAATGTCGTAAATTACCGTTTTATAGTTTTTGAAGATGGAGTCAACCTGTTGTTGACGAAAAAAGGAACGAACGATCGAATTCTTCAGATATTTACGATCCTAACATAAGTTACACGTCCTATTAGATTAAGTTACCCGTTCATTAATTAAAGGACTTACAAAAGACGAGAAGGCATCAAAATGTATTTCCCACACAAGCCTTTGCTACTTAAAAACGGGCCGATGTGACAAGAAATCAGCAAGCCTACAAGGATTAAGTCGTCATATATTCCTGGGATGGTTTAAAAAAGCTAATGAATAATGCAACTTCCAGAGAGATCATCGAAAAATTTACGACGCCTCGCAGCTTTCTTTGGGAGTGCACTTTGCAAATGCAATCTATTATCTTCGCAAAGACTGCACCGTTGCAGGCGCACGCGGCTCTTTAAAAGCACCACCCGAAGGAAGTAATTTAGTCAAGACGGTGATAAATAGTGATGGAAGGGAGTCACTATGTCAGGCAAAAAGTCGAATATTTAAACTTGGCAGCATCTTAATTCAGCGTTTCGCGACTATAAGAGAAATTAAACCGGCCATCTTTTCTATTAGTCTGGCGTTTCGAGCTGCCGCTGCCCCAGAAAAGCGATGTTTTTTGCACCCAGCCGGGCGGGGCGGCGGGCAGTACAAAAGAGCGCCGATAGCTCTCATGGAGAGTTTCTTCCCCTAATTACTCAGCTGCAATTGGAAACAGCGACCTTAAATCACCCTCTCCCCACCTCTCCCTCTCTCCCCCTCTCTCTCGTCTCTCTCTGCCTTCCTACCTCTCCCACCCCTCTTCCCCTTCATCATCTCTACCTGTCGCGCCCTCCCCCTCTCTCTCATCCTCTCTCCCTTCCTCTCTCTCATCCTCTCTCTCATCCTCTCTCTCATCCTCTCTCTCATCCTCTCTCTCATCCTCTCTCTCTTCATGCCTCTCTCTCTCATTCTCTCTCTCGCTCATCCTCTCTTCTCTCATCTCTCTCTCTCATCCTCTCTCTCATCCTCATCCTCTCTCTCTCATGCTCTCTCCTCTCTCTTCATCTCTTCTCTCTCATCCTCTCTCTCTCATCCTCTCTCTCTCATCGCTCTCTCTCTCATCCTCTCTCTCTCTCTCATATCCTCTCTCTCTCATCCTCTCTCTCTCATCCTCTCTCTCTCATCCTCTCTCTCTCATTCCTCTCTCTCTATCCTCTCTCTCTCATCCTCTCTCTCTCATCACTCTCTCTCTCATCCTCTCTCTCATCTATCCTCTCTCTCTCATCCCTCTCTCTCGATTCCTCTCTCTCTCATCCCTCTCTCTCTCATCACCTCTCTCTCTCATCCTCTCTCCTTCTATCTCTCCCTCCCTTCCTCTCTCCCTTCCTCTCTCCCTTCCTCTCTCCCTTCCTCTCTCCCTTCCTCTCTCCCTTTCTCCCTTGCGCCTCTCCTTCGGAGAAAGGGGACGGGCCATTCATTCTCACCCGGACAGTAAGGGCGATGCTCTCTGAGGAATCGGCGCATTGACTTACAGCGATCATGTTTTGCTGGATCTGCACATCGAGTTGTGCTGCTCCCAGAAGGTGGCTTCTGACGGATCAATGACAGCTCGTTTCTTCCGAGGGAACCGGCTCTTGTCGCGGGAGAGTCATGACCGGCCACGGCTGGAACACACGAAACGTTCTTTTGATTCGTTAGTTCGCCACGCGGTGCAAATTAGGGGACCCCAGCGGGTTTTGGTGGTGTGGAAATTAATCGTGAAATTTGCACACGAGATGGATATCGATGAATGGAATGATGGGTCGATGGATGGAACGAGAAAGGCATAGCTTAACAGCACAGAAAAAAATTCCATGGCGTATGCGCAAAATTTCGATTAATTGATTTCGACTGAGCTTTCTCCGTAATGATCGGTACCCTCAGGGCAACTTCCCCTCCCTCGCTCAACGGGTCGGTATTGGTAACAGTTGATTCTCTTCGAGAATGATTGCGTCTTACGAATAGGATGGCACATGTGTGGCAACAATAAACTAATCACTCAGGCACCCGCCCACCAACTCGCCGACATGGGGCCGGGCAGTCGTGTGGAGCGAGGGCGGAGAATTGGTGGGGGAGGGGTTACGACTCACGAAACCAACTCTCGACTCCAAGATTTTACTACGTGGAACATCTATGACTCTAGCTTACCACCTTCATTTGAATAGTTCGGAAGCATACTGATTTTTACCAGGAGAACGCTATTGAAGTGTTAAGTGCCCAAGTGGCGGCGACTGCTAATTCTCGAAAGAATAACTAATCCTCTCATTCTATGGTTTGTTTATTTGATTGCTTTCATAGTTAAATTACAGTTCTACTTCCTATACCACCGATGAAATATGCAAATTAGCAGACGAAACATCTAATTTAACTCCAATTTTTTGCTAACAAAAATTCGCAGACTGAATCGACAAAAAATACACTTTTTAATTATACCTTCAGTTCAGAAACAATAGATTGTCACAGCTAAGCCTTAATGTTATACCGGGTTTCTTTCACCAGCTATTGCAAAGAACAGTTCAGTCCATTACATCCTTGACCATCCAATGGAACGAAGTCTCAGCGTGTTATCTAGTCTAGCAAAAAGCAAACTTCACTTCACAAATATCCAAGTGTTTCCTTTTAAGAAAACAAGATCCATTTATTAGTGTAATTATCGGTACATCGTAAGGAACTAGTGTCATAAGCGCGAACTAACACGCCATAAAAACCACTTCACTCGTTCTAAACTTTGGTGAAAGAAGATACCGCCTCAATTATGAAGACTCGTGTAATCAAGATTCGAGCATGAGTAGAAGATTATGTTCGCGCATCGAAGAAAGTGTTTTCGCACTTGAGAAATTATACCTTCTGTCCGTGGGAGATTGTGAGATAAGGAGGAAGAAGAAAGATGCCGACGGATATAGAGGCTATAATGGCTCACCGACTAGCAGGGGTGCCTGTTGATTAAGATAGCGTTAATGCAGGTTGAGTGCACCGCAGCCAGAGATTTAAAAGTGAAGCGACAAATAGTAAAGGACTAAAATTATATTAGCATCAACAAAAATCTTGGGATATTTTTTCACTGGAAAAACATGGATTTTACATCACCCAACGATAATTAATATCAACGTCAAGGTAGTTTATGAAGAATCTACAGAAGTAGCAACTCGAGAGAATTGATGAGGGTAAATCGGGCCTAATCTTTAAAGGGGAAATCAGTTTTGCGTTTACTAGTATCGCTTTCAGTATTAATTTAACAATAATAATCTTTGCACTGATCTCCAATACCTAAGCCATTCTTACCATTTCTGAAATAATTGGATTTAATGGATGGATGATGATGTTAATATGACTTGAGTGACGATGAAGCAATGTTGCAACGACAGGCAAATGAAAGGGAGGACCCCGTGAACATCAGCCGCGGACCCGCTTTGTCCAACACAAATTCCACGAGGATCGACTGTGATTTGAACATTGTTATCGAGAGCCGTGGGCCGTCTGACCACTTCACCAATGGCCGCCCCCTTTCTCTACTAACTTTCACTGATACACGCTAGGAATATTAGAGTAATCGGTTCAGGGATTGGGGACGATTAGAAAGGTACTGGCTCAGCCCGTTCCGCGTGGATTCGGTATTTAATTGTTCTGCCCAATCCAATGCTCTCTTGTGCGTTGATATCGTGTGTTGACTCGCGGTCAGAATTTAGTCGTGATCCCTAAGCAACTGAGTAGCTCACAAGTGCCCATTTTCGACGAAATATGAATTACATTTCGTATATTTGGTCGAACAACAACAGCAAAAGATAACTACAAAACTGGCAACTCAAATTGGCAAGGGTAGTTGAGTCATTTTCAAGGCACACATTTTAATTTATTGTGAGACAACATTTTCTGACATGAGTGTATATTTTTCTGAATTGCCATTATAAATACAGGATAAATAAACGGAAAATACCTTCTAACAAGAAAACAACACAACACGAATGTAAATTTAAGAAAAACCTGTATATACATTCAATATCACAATAACATGACACGTGAATATTAAAGAAAATATCACTTCAATCGTAAAATACGCATATTTTTTAATCATTTTCTGAGCAGTTTGAAAACAAACACTTAACACTGAATGTTTGAAAACATCCTTTCTTGAAATATTTTAAGAAAATGTTTTTAAACAATTATAATTTTCGGAAGACCATCTAAGATTTCTCTAAAATCTGATAATATCGAACAAAATTTTAATTTGTATCGTATTCCTTCTGTATATTGCTCATTGAAACAGAATGTCGTAAAATCACACGAATCGTTTTGTTATATTTAATGTATGTATTGTGAAATGTCAAAAAAACCTCTGTACTTTGTAGAGAAAAAAATCGGCACGAAGCATTGCAGTTACGATGAGATTGTATGCACACAAAGTTCAAAGCCAAAGAAAACATGTTATGACAACCGATAAACAAGTATAGGATTCCATGCTTGATGTCGGAGAGCTAATCTTTTGCAAAGCAAGGCCGTGGGATATGATGTGCAGAAAATGTAAAGGCGGCATTGGAAGTCAGGGTTCTGCATGAATGTAAAAATGGTCTCGAAAGATACCGAGCTGATCACACTTTAAGAAATTGGTGTGATGCGAATATTTTTTATTAACTAATTATTATCTAATATACCAGCATAGACTGGGGTATTAGTTAATGATAGGCGATAGTTAATGATAACTTATAATTCGTTTTGATAGCTTTGAATTATGCAGATTATGAATTCGAAGGTGTTATTCGCGTTGAATTATAATTGTAATTTTTGTTATTGTCATTTAGGATTTAAATTCAAATAGAATCCGTATTTCGAAGGGATTTAAATTAGAATAGCTCTGTAGATTGGGAGGAGTTTTTAATAAGTCGGCTGAAGATAGAGAGTCGCGCTTAGTTTTTTCATCCGAAGCACAGCCAGGGCAAGTCGCGTTCGCGAATTCATTTAATACAAATTGCTAAATCCTATGAAGTATCAAATAGTCGTGGATATTCCGGGAACATTTGTGATCTATTCTAACGATAGGCAAAAGCGTGATAACAGGTGTATCGAGGAATTTCCAAGGGGCTAAAATAATTCTTTGGCGGGACCAAACTTATGTTCGTTTGACGACGAACTTCGTATTAGTTCCCACATCATATTAAGATCGGACAACACCGAGTCCGCGGACATCTGAGAACATACTTCTGAGAAGTCATCGTAGTAAGCTTTATTCAACTTTATTCAGAACCGTACGGGACTTTAATGTTTGTATAGAGGAAAAGTTAGTCATTTTATTTATGAGCTCAATAGAATTTTGTAAGAATGTCAGAATAAATGTTAATTTTTTTTGAGAAAACGAAAGACATAATTTATAGTAGTTGTCATCAATTCAATAATTCGTTTTAATCCATTGAACTTTCAGGAATTTTAATTACACATGCAGCAGGTAACGAGAGAAATGCTGTATGTGAAAACTCATGATTAAATTTAAAAGGGAAATTAATATAATATTTTAACATTGAGAGAATTTATGAGCATAGCAAAGCAACGAAAGAAAAATAATACTGATAATCACAGAAGATGTAATCCCTTCATAATATTCATAAGGTTGTTGATACTTGATACTATTTGTATCAATATTTATTAACATTAATATCAGGAGAAGAATCTGTTATATCAGAAATGACTTGCCCAACGTGGGGCAACAAATTTATAAGTTTGGTTGAAGATATATATTACAATTCACACATTAGATATTTTCGAATTCCACTTCATGTATTGCTCACTTATGAACTGTGGGCAGTTCGCAAAATATATTTCTTATGCCATTTTGTAAATTGAAAGCAGATTTACGATTTTACACATACTTATTATTACGCTTTGTTTTTTAACAAGTAAAACACACACATCACAAAGCTTAGAGAGTGGTCAAGGTGGTAAGGTTGAGATGGCATTTCACCCCCTTATAAAAAGATGCGACACATAAGATTACAAGCAACTAAAAAGGAACGACCACTACATCTTGGAAATAATCGTGCTTGGAATGTGGCTTTAAGACTTCCCAACTAGGAGCAAAAACCAGACTCCTGACTACTAATCTCATAAGAAATGTTCCAGTACGTTCTCTAGAAATAAACATACCCCTACGCCATGAGAACTCTTTTCTGTGAGAGGCTGCATGCGGCTTCTGCAAGCAAATGAGTGATAACATTAGGAGTTTTCAAAGAATTTCCCAGAAAGGAAACACAGTTTAATAAGCTGATATAATGCTGCAGATATAATTGAATAAGCTGAAAGAGAGAGGCACAAGCATATTTCAACATCAATTGTAGCATTTCTTGACAAATGTATTTTGTACAAAATGAGTAATTCTAGGTGTAAAATATCAACATGAGTGTGTTCCGAGCGGTATGTCGCACAATTTTTTGTCAATTTCTGATGACGGTCTTGTCTACAGCACTGTTTTTCTACCCACAAATTCCATTTTAGGGCGATCAGAAGCTTCTGATTATAATAAGTAGAATAGGGAACTATATCGATATTAATTAGCCAAGATAATATCTACTTCATTAGAAATCAAAGAACAAAACATAAGTTTGTGAAATTATAGAATTCAAAAGCTTATTTCGATAGGGACAAATCTTCATTAAATGCAGCTTTTCAGGAATGGAAATTATTAACTTTCAGACTTAGTGTTCAATATTAGTTTCAATGATTTTCGGATGTTACGTATAGGCCAAAATGCAAATTTTGAACACAATATTTTGAGGCATGATGTAGAAGCGCCTGAAGAATATATTAAAAAACAAAATGAATAGGTTTAAATACAAATTGAGATATGGCACTCATAAGCTTGGCGAATAACGACGTCTGTATATCAAATCAAAGGACAACATACATGGGAGACCAGTCAAGAGCTTCAAGCTTATCCCGGCTGGGGTGGAGCTCCGCTGGGGAGAGGGGATACCTAGAAAAGAAAATGTCTGTAAACGCCGGGGCTCATGTTCCAGTGGGGAAGGAATACCGCCACATTCGGGAATGTAACACGCAATAGACACACGAGCCTAATGACACAAGTAATCGATGCGTCCGGAATCGTTCTCATGTGAGCATGACTGCGCCACACACCTCTTCGCGAGGAATGAGCTAATCTTTGCATAGCTCCAATCACTCATGCACCCGTCAGGAAGTCGCCAGCCTATTGACTGGTGATCGGGCGCAGAGAAGAGGCAGTGACTAAAAGGGGACACGTCTTTCCAAGTCTTGGGAGAGAAACTATGCCATCAGAGCATTTGATTTTGCGGTACATCTATACTCCCTTCTTTTGAGATGAGCTTGGCTCACTTACAAACCCAGGCGAATGCTGGAGCAGTACTCTAACAAATGGGCCGCGGAGCGCGCGCGATCTTTCGTGCCTCTCGTTCTATCCTTGTCCCTTACTTACACACTATGCTACTACGTAAGTCGAGAGACAGGACGGGAGCTAGTCCGGGTTGGGGCGGTGTCACGCTGGTGGGAGATGCCTGGTTGGGAAAAATCCCTGTCTGCCGAAGTAGGTCGCTGTCGAATCTCACCATCCAGCGGGAGAATATCGCCGCCTCCTCCCGCGATAAAACATGCACTACACGTACGGGACTAATTGCCTTAGCGTCCGGAATCACTAAAGAACTCATTAATTACTGAGAAATATGACGAATTAAATATTTTTCTCTGCGGTGTTTTCAACTACTTGTTTAGTTAATGAGTTATGGCGTTTTCATATACGTTTTTCTCTTATCACCATTACGTGCAACTACCTGAGTACTTCACGAGTACCTACCGCCACAAAAAGCAGCGATCTTCCTCTTTAAAACCAGCAAACACATTTTCCATTTATGATGAATTCATACGGTGCAATTTTGGAATGTGGCAAGCGTGCCAGACATTTAGATGATTTAAATTTATTATAGCAAAGGGCGGTAGTTTTTACAAGTGTCATTGGCGTGCTTTATATTTTTTCCAAGGTCATCGAACTTATGTTCATTTGTTACTAAATAAACTGCCAACTGGCCAGTGCATAGATGTTTCTTGTCGCAAATATGCGTTTGTTTCGGGGTTCATTTCAACTGCAACACTTTAAAATTGCAAACACACCAGGTCCTGACATAAGCAAGTAAGTTTCAATAATGAGGGAAATTTCTAAATTATTGAAACAATCTATTTAAAATAATTAAATATTTAATAAGAAATTACTCACTGGAGTTCCTTAATGAAGCTTATAAATCTGAGTTTTTCTTCCTTGACTCAATGATCAAAATAAATTTGAACATCTACAAATAAGACATTTTTTAACAGAAATATGCTGAACATTCTACAAGAGATTACACAAAGGACTAGCATTTCAGGTTTTGCTGTATATAACTTAGCTATGGACCAGACTGTATGATAATAATTTTTGATATAAAAGCTCAACATATTTTAAAGCACAAATGTACAAAAGCTAACAGGAATTTTAATGATAAATTGATTATGTCCCCTAAATTAACAGGTTTGGACGGAAACGATTTTCTTGGAGCGAGAGAATAGATCACTAATACGCAAACAAAAAACCATTTTGTGTCGCTTATGAAGGTATGAAATGTAGAACGCACAATAGGCGATATTACGCAAATATTAGGCGATATGTGTTACAGGCAGCTGGCAGAAACACTCCTGTGGTACATCAATGAAAGAAGACAGGCAAAAAGAATAGTGCACGACTCACTCTGCGTACATAGAAGTTTCAATCTTCAACCATCGCGATAAAAATCCATAGAAAACAAAAGTATTCAAAAGTATATTACAAAAGACGAGGGAAAATGTTCATGATAGTTCAGCTTCCAGACTAAAACGAATACTGACTGACAATGTTGCCATAGGAAGCATTTTTCCTCAACGACCCATCAGCCCCACTCTGTATGCAGAACTGGATAAGGACATTCCAACGGGTGAAATAAATGAAGATGTAAAAATAAAACTGTCTTCCAGACGGATTTATAAAGAACCTTGAAAGGAATCTGAATGACATGTTAGTTTTACTATAGAGCGAATGGATTCAGGGTAATATTTCAATTAACAAAATAGACTTCCTGTTTTCGCCGTTCATAATGTTGATACCTATTACAACGTTCCCAATATGATTTCCCTACGCCACAGTTGACTCTGATTCTGACTTAGACACATCCGATTCTCTGCAATTGGCCTAAAAAAGTAACTTGAGTCTGTCTACTTCATTTCCAAATATATTCGGTTATTTTTGTTTTGAACATTCTGTCACAATAAAAAAATTGCAAAACTGTGTTCTAATTCCTAATAAGATCTGGAATAAATTTGAGTCTACACCCTACAAAAAACAAAATTAAGAAGAAAGAAAAATTAAAAGAAAAGAGAAGAACTCGTGAATGTTTGAAACAAAACTTTACTGAAAAAAAATTTCAAGGCCAATATTTTGTAAATACATTACAAATGTAACGCTGAATCAAAAAAGCAGTTTTCTTTGACAAAATTCCTTCTTAATTTGGCCACGCGTCTGTGTTGCTGGACAGTTTACCTTGCCCCTCTTGGAGTCCCAAATTAAGATCCCATGAATGAAATGTAACCCGCGACGGCATTGCTTTCATTTCAATTCAATTCATTTGCGATCCCTGCAAATATCTCTTCTCGGCACCGCTGTAGCTCCCAGCAACTCACCTACTTCTCCCGCTCTTTCCTACCCCGCTTGCACAGACATCTAATGTTTCATACTTTCAAGAACAGGTTTCTCTGAAAAGTACTTAAAGGCCTTCTGGTGTGCTGCCAATGGACATTTTGCCATGCAGTAAGCCCGGCTTACCACCCTGCGGCATAACTTCCGCATCACCTATTAGACAAGCTAATCCATTACGTATGTATACTTCGCTTTTTTTCATTGGCTGTCAGACATTTTCTGTCATGTGAATAGCAATACATATTCCGCGAGAAGCAAAAATAATGACAACTTATTTCTACAAAGAATAATTGAAACTGACAGCCCAAAGTAGGCGATCCAAAGAGAGCAATTGCTGTAAAGTAGAATGATTGATTTGCACACGTTTGTTTTACTTCCGGACAATAAGTGTAAATGCAGCAAAAAGTATAAATGCAGTACTTACGCTTCAAATAATATTTTTCTTCGTTATTTTGACGGATATATGTTAGCATTGAAACATGTTGAGTTGCTTACTACATCTTGATTAGGTAGCATAATAATTGAAATAATTAGTCTCAACATTTAAATAATGAGACGCATTATGCTTAAAAAAGTCTCCTTGCACCCACGCAAAATGCTATAATGCCATATGAAGTGATATTTCAAGGTTTTGCCTTAATCGTTTGATATTCGTATAAGTGTATTTATGTAGGTATTTGCTTATTATTCGCACTATTTTTATGTGAATTCTAAAAGACTGGGAGCTGTAAGAAGCGTTTCCCCAGAACATTATGCCATACTTCAGGTGGGAATGAACATTCCACTGATTTTGAAAGAATTCTTAATAAAAAACTTGATTTTGTGTTGAATACATTGAAATGGACTTTCCATTTGTTTTAACTGAGGGCCAGAAATTTGATTCCCTTAATAGTAGTCAATGAAGTTAGTTTTCTTTGAAGCATGCACTTCTTTATTCTAAATGAAACAGTGCGTTGTTTCTTTTAATTTAGTATTTCGTTATTATTAAATAACCAATTGGAAAATTTGATTTTGTATTATTTATTTTAAGAATATTAGTAACATCAGCAAAGAGATCTGTTTCTCCGTTTCTAATCGATGAGGGTAGGGTGGAGTGGGGTAATTGCGTAAATTTTCAGCGAAATTTGTCGGTTTCTAGTGGATCTACCTAAAAAAATTTTTTTTTATTATTATAATTTAGGATTTATTCTAGGTTGTAAATAACGTGCTAATGCATAGTTCATGGTTTTATCAAAATTTTGGAAACAACTTCTGTAGTACTCATTAACCCTAGACTTTGGGGCAAGTGCGTAGTGAGCGTGGGATTCGATAAGTTTTAGTTGTTGTTTCGTTGTTGGGGTAAACGTGTACAGAAAAGCAGTTCAAGACGAAAGAAACCATGAAGTTTATTCCTCTGATTTTTTCTGAGGGGGGGGCAGTAAAAAAAACTGTTTGCTTCCAATCTTTCTTCTTTACGTTGGTATAATTTACAATCACTATGGAGGACAGGGCCAAAAATTAAACCCACCGTGTATCAAAAATTAAACCCACCCTTGTGTAACTGGCATTGAATAGAAAAGAGTGAATATTGTCCAAATGATACAATACGGTACTTCATTAATAATACTGAATACCGTAGCAGAAATAATACAAATTACAGCTCTGACTGTGACGAGAGGTTGTGGGTTCGATTTCCGCGTAGCAAGGATATTTTCAACCTATGAATGTGGCATAGAAGGAAATGGAAACTTATAATATCACCAAATCATTCATTAATACATAATTGCCTAGTAGTGTGAAGCCCTAAAACAACCGAATGTTAACTAATAGACGAAAATGAAACGTTAATCATTTTTAAAATAGAAAGACGCATAAATTAATTGAACTCGACATTGTCAAAAGCCTGAAGGCAAAGTGTATTGAACAGGACTCCTCTGTGCACCATACAAACCAGAAACCAACAATATTTAATCTTTGCCCTCCTTCCAATTTGTTTGACCCATCTCATACATTATTATCAAAATTCAGATTTTTAGGTTATCCGTTATTTTCTCGCAAAATTTTATTCTGCTCCCTGCATTGACCTAATCTAAATCGCATAACAAAAGTGTCAACACTGGATGCTTTGGGCTAAGGATTTCTAAAATATTGTCATCTTTGTATTCTTAGAAGCATAGAATATGTTCAGTCGCATCTTCAGTGCAGCGACCAATTAGTGCACCGCTAGGAAACGGAGTTTCAATCTGAAGCAGTGCGAGTGTATGTGAAATTTGTAATGGAAAAAGGAAGTTTATGATTCGCTCCTATAGTATTCTGCTGTGGTTCTCATTATCATCATTAGCATTAGCATTAACTAATGAATTCGCTGACCATCCTTGGTAAAGGCTCCAAATCCTATTGCAGGCAATAAATAATTACCTAAATAAAAACCAAAAAAAATCAGACCTGCGTACAGGTGTATCACATCCTCCAGGGTGCATAAATGAAAAATATAAAGAACAAAACCATAAATAATTTCCATTAACTTTTTACAACGATACAAAATACGCACATTAAATTCGCCCCTGTCACCACTATGTCACACTGAGAAACCGACTTGCCTGCTGGCGACCATCACTTGTTGGAGAAACGCGGCTCCAGGTCAGGCCGCGCCACAGCCCTACTGCCCGCCCTCGCGCACGCCAGCATTTTACGAGCCCATACGTAGCGCGCTCGCGTTTTTGCGCGACGGCTGGCGCCCACATCGTCGCCGCACAGTGGGCGAAACGAGGGACAAAGCGCGCAAAGGAAGAAAAAATCCCGGTCAACGACAAAACATTTGTACATCTGGTGTTGTGCTCAGACCTGTCATTCTCTACCTCTTGGTTTCTTTGTTCAACTGGGTCGATCTACTTCGATTTTGGAGTCGACAAGATGGATTGGAGAAAGGTTTTCTCGGTAATCTTCACCTTAGTCAGCCTTTCGTCCCATCACTGCCGCATAACAGTTCAAATCACATCATTCGTTGATCAAAACCACTTGTCTCAGGTTCGATTCAAAAGGCTAGTGTCTGAGGATCATTTCAAGAAAAAAAACACGAGTGCATGAGCGCGTTATGTTTGTATTTCTACCCAACTTGTATTTTATTGGCACAAAATAAAAGTTGCAAACGTGTACGTCATGTAAAGGGTTCGAAAATGATAACGTTTTACCAAGGAACTTATTTTGATAAATTTCATATAATGGAATTATACTCGCATTTGTTCCTTATTTTGAGGCAACTCTTTGTTCAATGATGTTCGACAGGTGAATGAAATCACCTTCACTGTCACTAAACGTGACATGTCGAACACCTGCGGTTGTGAATTGGAAATACTGAATCACCGGTCACCACCAATCGATTACAATGAAAATTATTGAATACACAGTTACCATCATCCGAAATACGCAGAATTCTACAAAAACTCGCTTATTTAGATACTGAACTAAATATATGTGAACCACGGCAACATTTTGTATTACAATTCGAACAAAATTAATGCTATCTCCTGCGCGTCCTTCTCGTCTTATACTACTCCACTGTGCGGCACCGCCACCACCATCGCCGCCACCGCATCGTCCCGGTTATTTGGCGAGAGCGGTGCGGGAAAAGCAGGATCGACGTGGCCGGCGCCCAGTGCAAAGCAGCGGCCGGAGGCTGGGCGAGGCAGTAATTCACGCGGTAATTCTGGCGGCGGTGGTGGTGGTGGTGGTGGTGGTGTTGGTGGTGGTGTGGTGGTGGTGGCGTGGTGGGTTGGCGGCGGCGGCGGTGGTGGTGGGTGGCGGCGGTGTGGCGGCAGCGGTGCGGCGTGATGGGTGGGATGGCGGCGGCGGGGCGGCGGCGGGGTGGCGGCTGGGGTGGCGGCGGGGTGGCGGCGGGAGGTGGAGGCGGGGGGTGGCGTGCGGGGGTGGCGGCGGGGGTGGCGGCGGGGGGTGGCGGCGGGGTGGCGGCGGGGGTTGGCGGCGGGGCTGGCGGCGGGGTGGCGGCGGGGTGGCGGCGCGGGTGTGGCGGCGTGGAGGTGGCGGCGGGGGTGGGCGGCGGGGTGGCGGCGGGGGTGGCGGCGGGGGTGGCGGCGGGGTGCGGCTGGTGGCGGCGGGTGGGCGGGCGTGCGGGTGGCGCGGGTTGGGGCTGGACAGGAAACCGCGATGCGCGGGGCGGCGGGGGTGGCGGCGGGTGGCGGCGCGGCTGACGTCGCGCGGAACTGAGAACCTGTGCGGTCGAGGTGGGGCGCGGATGGGGGGGGGGTGGGCGGCGGGGGTGGGGCGGAATGGGGGCTGGGGTTGGGAGTGGAATGGGCGTGGGCGGAAATGGGCGGTCGTGATGGGCGGGCGGGGGTGGCGAGCGTTTGCGCGGAATGGCTGGCGGGAATGGCTGGGGAATGGCTGCGGTATTAGTGGCGGTGGTGGTGGCCGGTAACGGGCAGTGGAGGTGGCGGCGATTAACGGCGGTAGAGGTGGCGTGGCCAAAGTGAGAGGCTTTTTACTGCGCACGTTTCCCGGAATTTCTGGGCTTCCTGCGCAGCATGCATCACTGCGCCCCCAAACCGCCCCTTTCTTTGCCCTCAACCCGTCACGCGCTGGCCCGCCACCCGCGCCGATGCACCGTGGCTCGCAATCTAAGGGCGTTCGAGGCAACGCGGTCGAGGCTGGGGTCTGGAAGTGCTAGGCGCGGGCTTGCCTCGTTAAGTTCCACTGAAACAGTTTGTTATATAATTTAATGACATTTTATGTAAGGAAGTGATTATTATTAATTATTATTATTATTATTATTATTATTATTATTATTATTATTAATATTATTATTAATAATAATAATATTTTGCACTGCAAAACCTGATTTCGTGGCCACAAACATAAAGCTAAAGATTATACCTGTATTTTAATGGATTCGGAGACTGGAGTCGTAAAACTAAAATGAAACCACTCAGTTATCTCTTTTCCATTTCATGAAAGTTGTCACGTCTTTTTATAGCTGTATTTTACCTGTTTCATCTGTTTTCACCTGTTTTAGCTGCATTTGGAATGAGTATTGATAATCAAAAACCTTTAAATTTTAGGTGCAATTCCTTCAGTTTTATCTTTTTTATCGTTTGGTAGCACTGCGTTATAGGACAAAATAGTGATCAGTTCTATAAACTTATGGCTGAATTTTTTTCCGGGATGTAAGTTTGCATACTTCAATATTGTTATACCCTAGGCTACAATTCGGTTGGAACCTCTTTTCTAGGATGGCAATTCTAATAGCATTTAAGTCCCGTTTTCGTGAATATACGATAAGTGGGGCTTCAATTGAGTTTAATGATTATTCTTGTGCGTTATTTAATTCTTGAAGATGTACTTTGATTGCGAAAAATTGTAGGTGTAAATGTTTTTGAAAATTATTTGCTATACATCAATCAATTTCGATATTTTTTTGCAAACATCATATATTATATTATTACTAATTAGTTTTCAAATATCATAATTGAAATTGAATTGTATTTCTACTCAGACATTATCATTTTAGAATCACTTAATAGGCAGTAAGAGGTAATCAATAACATCGAAAGCAATATTTACCGTCTTTTTTTATTTAACTCTCTATGCAGTAAAATCAGACTTTAATGTTCCAGAGAAAATGGGGCTGTTACAGGGATATGATCATACAAAATTCTAAGGTGTCTGATGCAAGGAATGCAAAATTACGTATTGTTAAAAAACATAATTGGCTATTCTTTTTTTTATCATAGATATACAGAATTAATGCAGGAGAAATATAACTAATGAAACTATATGAATATTAAATAGGGTAAAGCTTATATTTTAAGAAATAAGCAAACATTTATTGATTCATACACACAAAGTAAGACATTTGAATGACAGAAACACTTTTCTTAGATCCAAAACAAAAAAGTATTAAAAAACAGAAAAGGAGCGGAATGATCAATGTTAAAATGGGTGGGATTTCAAATTACCGGTTGACAAATTTCAAATGAACAAGCTTTCAACATGCTATGTGTTCCTTTTGTAATAATACCATATCTTTATTTTGTCAGACTTTTTCATATTTAATGAAATCCATTTCAGATTATCCTAATTAATATTATTAATAATATTACTAATATTATTAGATTTCTAATTGGGATTCTCTATGTCACACTGAAAGGTGGAAAACCCGTGTCTCGTCATGTGAACAGACAGCGCATTGAAGAAAGATGAGCAAAACAAGAAAGAGTAAGACCTACATCGAGACGGAAAGAGGTGACATACGACGGACACGAACGAAGAGGGCAGATCGGGGAAGGAATGAAGACCTGCACGGGAGAGGTGTGGCAAAGAAGGATTAAGGACGGGAACGGCGACCCGGCACAGTCCTGGGACGGAGGCCAATGAAGGATCCTTCGGCACTGCGTCACGCCGTTCCGTTACTTTTATTGACGAGGGCATCGCAGCGATCCTGTCCGCGGTGCGCGCCCGACCCGGTCGGTCGCACGGAACGGGTCGCCCGCTGGCCGCGATGACCCGGAGAAATTCATTCCCGGAGCGCAGCGCGCGATGCCCAGATACTCCATTGACGCCGAAGACCGCGTGGCAGCCGAGAGAAATGCGACGAGCAAAGAAGCACATGGCGCCGTAATACCTCTGCCGATGCGATCTCAGTGCGTTATGGTTCCAGCCAGATGCAAAGCGCACAGATCACGAGATACTCTGCACAAGGATTTTGCCGTACTGTGAACGAACGTGATGGAACTGGGCACAAACTCCTAATTGTTCTTGGCAGTCGACTGATTTCCTAACTTGTTTGTTGCGTCCGTTTGGCGAATCGGAAGGCATTGTTCCGTTTCTACGGCGTTATGGGTTACGTTGGAAGATTCAAGATACTCTTTTCGCATAACAAGATGATATTTTTCTATCTTTGATCTAGCATGAACGCTGTTCCAGATGGAACAATCCCACTGCACGTTCGTGATAACGCCTCTCAAATGGAACTGCTCATGTTGTATTCCAACGAAATAAGCTGAGTTATTGGCCGCCATAAAATAATGTTGAAAATGGTGAGCTCCTCAGAATATCATTCAAAAAGCAACGGAGATGCAATGTCAAAGACTTTCTTGAGATCAAGAGTTCACCCTTCAGATTCCATCCGGAAAGCTTGTTCACTCTAATCTAATGTTGTTTTTCTCTTTCCAAATCAGATCTTACTTGCATAAAATGTCAAAATGTCAGAAATGAAGAAGTGGAGTAGTGGAGAGAAAGGAAAAGGCATGAATGAAATATACATATATGTAAATGTATATATAAAAGAAGAGTCATGCAGAATATTAAGTCAAAAAATATGAACACGGAAGTAAACCTGATTGAATAATTACTATCGATTCCGGTGGCGTCAACTGTTCATTAGTCCTGGAGTGTAGTGCATGTTTTTTCTCTGGAAGTGGTGGTGATCATGCCCCGCTGGATGGCGAGATACGGCACCGACCTACTGTCAGCTAGCGTGGATTTCACATACCAGGTATCTTCCACCAGCAGAGCACCGCCTCAAAGTTCCCAACTGGTCTCCTTACGCCATACATGGTAATGTAATGAATGAAAGTAGTGTAAGTGGTGAGGATAGGACAAGGAGGAGGAGGAAGGAAAGATTGCGCGCGGTCCGTGGACCGTTTGATAGAATATTGCTCCAGCATTCTCCTAGTATTGATCAGAGAAACCACGAAAAATTACCGATCAGAGCAACCAGCCACTAGAGTTTTCCTCCAGACACCGACAGAACTCGACGTTGCCATCTGGCTAATTTCGAAAATCCTGCCACCGTTGAGACATCAACCCCAGGACCTCCGCTCAGAGGCACTGCAGTGACATCAATTGATTCCCTGCAACACTTCTCTCGATGAAAGTAAACAAAAGAAAAAATGTTGTTGTTACATTTCGTGTATTGGGAAGTGATCTACACATAACACTATGAAAGTTTGCGGAAGAGGGAAATTTGTAGATATAAAATGAACAAGGAAAGAGAGCTGGAATTTACACAGGAAAGATAAGTAGAAGTAACAAACATCGCATGAAATTTGCGATTAAGTGTTGGAAAATTTCGTATGCACATATGTTCGGCACGTATATAAAAGTACATTCATGCCAAACATCTGTGGATAAGGAGATGCATAAATATCAGGGTAAAATGCCACATGTGTATCTCCATTATTCGAAATTACCCACTACATTTTCATTCGCAAAAATATGTAATTGTTGACCCCTCTGCAAGTTGGTAAATAATTCTGAGACACCTGTATTTATACCAAATATAATTTGTAAATGCATTAGGCAACGCCGATAGTAGAGAAGTGTAATAAACATACCAATATAATAAAATGTACAAAATTTACAAAATATATCACAGTAAGTAATATAAAACATACGAGAACCAAAACCATGCACAGGATGGCTGACAAAAGATAGGGGAAAATTGAAAAGCAAAATATCCATTTTGACGACGATTTTCCGTATGAATATTATCATCGAAATGCGTGGAACAAATGAAAAGAAGACAAAAGTTGGAAATTTTTGAGAAACAATTCAGCAAGGCTTATCAGTGTAAGGGATGAAAGAAATAAATTCAATAATGTTGGTTGATAACACATAATAGAGAAAGATTCATTCAAAATTGATTAAAATTGGTTTAAATGGTAAATGCGTGTAAAAGATGTTGCCAAAATCGACTCAAATTCTTTTAATTGTTTGCTCGATAGGACTAGTTTGCTTAGTTTCATCGCATATGATTAATTTTCATTAAAACTTCAAACTTCAATAATCAAAAATTTACATTTTTGAAACATATCTCACACCCGACATATTGGAGCTAGAAAGTTTTAAATGCACCCTATTCCTCAATAATACATCTTGAAATCATTTCGTCATTATTTTTTTCAAAATATTAGAAGTTTTCTCGTGAGTAGTGTATTGGAATCATTGAAACATTAGGAATTTATTGTAGCATCAGAAATTAAGAGACACTCTCTTAATTTCTAATGCTATAAAATAGAACATCGGGCTATAAGGTCATTCGAAGCGCTCGGGTACGAATATCAGCATGAGTAAATATTTTCTCTAAAATCTAAGGACAGAGCAAATTACAATGAATTCAATGACAGAAAAAACATTTTTATTTAAACCATTAAATTTTCTAAAAATTTGAATGTATTTATTCGAATCTTACGCGCCTCGATTTTTTGGGAAATTTTCAAGTAATGGCTAAAGTGCTATTAGTGCATTAATACGAATATGGTATATAATTACGTTCCTGTTAACAATAATACAATAGAGTATGTGCTTTTGAAATGAAATTATTTCATAATAAGAATCCAGATTGATTTATGACAGTCACTATGAATATTCGCATACCTGCTCACATGGGTAAAAGTAGGCAAATAAATAATTGTCAAATATTAGTGAACATTGAAATTGTATGAATAACATTTTTTTAAGTTTTGGGGACTAGCTTTGCCCTGATCATCAGGTCAGTTAAAACTACATTAACAACTAGTTAAAAACGATAGATACAAAAAAATGAAATAATGAGTATAGCGGCAAGTAGAAATATTAAGATTTTTTTTCAAATGCACAATTCTCGTAGAAATTTGTTTATACAGTATTTTAAAATAAAAATAAAATTCAGTGAAATAAACTCAATAAAAGTAAAATAAAAAAGTTCAATAAAAATAAAATTCATATTAAAATAATATTCACTCTTCGTCATGATGTGTCCCATCTAGAGATGTTCTGTGTTATATCGGTATGTCGCCTGCGACAGGTGCATTAGCTGCTCCTGCACATAGTAGCACTAGTTAAAAATGGCCCCCTTCAATATTTCACGAAGCCGCACTGGGATGAGTGAGAGCGTTGGCGCGTGGTAGGTTGTCTAATTGATTGATAGATTGATTCACTGGCGTTTCTGGATGTGTAAGCTGCCAATATAGCCCTTTCAGTTCAGTGAATGTTATAGTGAGCAAAGTGTTCCATCACCGCTAAAACGTGATATTCCGCGCCGACCTACACGTCAGCTAGCGGGGTTTTCCTCAAGCGGCCATCTCTCGCCTGTCGAGCACCACATCAGCCGGCAGAATCTCTAAGCTGCCGCCTTGTCTCCCGACATATATGATAGTGAAGTACACATAATCGAGCGTGTGTGCGTGCGTGTAAGAGGAGAGGGCAAGGATGAGGAAGAAAAGAACGCGCGCCGTGCATTCACCGTATGTTAAGGCATTCGCCAGGTAATGACCAGAGAAACCCCGGAAAACTACCGATCGGAGCATCTGGCCGCCAGAATTCCCCTCCGGAACACGGCTGAGTGGGACCTAGCTACGAAGCTAGTGCGAGTGGAATCCGAGGCCCTCCCGCTCAGACTAGAGTCAGCGGCAACAGCAGT
>BOPP01000070.1:1539730-1569396 GCA_017312745.1 Gryllus bimaculatus | reverse complement strand
GAGGGGATAGCAGCCACGATAGCGTCTTTACCACAAATCGTGACATAAGAGGGTTTTGGCGCGGGCGTCAACAACAGCGATTGCGTTCGAGGTAGAGGTACAGGTGGCGATAACGGTAACGATAGATACGCAGCTACAAATAGCGATTGCTGATATGGTAGCGGTAATATAAATGGCAATGATAGTGGTCGTCGACGGCAAGCGTGCCCGCGGTGGCGGTGGAGTGGCGGTAGGGAGGGCGAGGGGTGTGACAAGAGGGTGACGATGGGGGGAAGTGGTGGTGGTGGTGCGGGTGGCGGTGGACGGGCAGAGGTGGAGAAGGTAATGGGTTCAGTGAAGCGTCTTGTTCGCGGTCTGCATCTGATAGTGATAAATCTTCTCGCGGCGTGCTGTTTACGCAAAGTAATTGAATTTCCTTCACGTGAGGAGAGAGGTCGAGTAGTAGAGTTGGATAAAATTTTGGTTCCGAAAATGCAACTCTTTAGTGGGTCTAAAAAACACGTCGGAGAATGTGTGGTTGCAATCGATGGAGAGTTAGCGAGGAATGCTATGTATGACATAGGCATCAACGGGTTCTAATGGTGTATCATTTATTCTATGCAAAGTAATATGTTCATTTTAATCCCCTCACAGAAGGGATGAAAGGCATTGACTGCGACGTGACGAGACAAAAGACAAAAAAACTAAAAGGAGGTTTATTTCAAAATATGATACATACGCTCAATCCCCAAGAAGGGCAAGAGATGTGTTGCAAGAGAGGCAACCTTTTAAAAAAACTGTATCTCAATTCGAAACTTTAAACTTTAAACTGAGTGACGGACAAATAGAAATCATAGCGTCATCAAGCCAAAAATGAAACAATGCAAATTTGTTACAGGTAACACTTGCAAAATAATTCTTCAACGCTTCCACACATCTTTTCCAACAATTAGAAAGAAGCTGAAGCAGTTTTTTGCTAATTTTCTGTATAACTACCTCTCGTCAACTGTGCGATAGGTCAGCCAATACGACGCCAACTCTACGTTCACAATTACGTTCACGTTCACTCAACGTGCAACTCTACGGTAAGGGAGCGCACTATCACCCAATGCTTCTCATAACCGCGTATGATACTATCGAGTACTTCTTACACACACAAATTCAATTTTCACAAATATCTGCTGTTCCACTTTCCTTTCATCCTGTTTGGGACAAAAAATCTAGAATACTAATTTCGTGTCCACTCAGCTATCCAGCACAGCACACGTACGCGATTCGATTGTGACGATTCACTTTAATCGCGATTCGGTGGTAGAATAAAAAAAGAGTTGACAACGCATTTACTGAACTAACCACATTGCTGTAATTACGAAAGATGTAACAAATATGTCATGAGTTGTTGAATTACCTTCCTAAAACACAAAATTCCAATCATAAAGATGGGGGATATAATATATCTTTAAAAAATGAATTATTTACGAAATAATTAGTATAAAATAATACAGTAAGAAGGCACATTTGCATAAAAAAGTGGTATTACAACAGAACATACTTGCTAGCATTATTTGTAGGTCACGCAAAATACGAGAAAACTACTCACTGTTTCAAAAACATTTTCAATTACATTGTTTAAAAATGAAATTTTTAAGAACACATTTCATTACGAAACATAAAATTTGTCATTAATATTTTAGCTTCAGGAAGTCACCGAGAAAGTTTATAACTTTTGCAATTTTCGAAAATACAGAGTTCACAGGTACTAGGACTCGCGCCATTTTTAACAGCCATTTTTCCTCTGTTCGAGAAATATGGTTCCAAAATTAGGTGGTATTTTTGAAAAAGTTTTGAAAATGTTGGGAGCCTCAACTTCCCTACCACCAAAATCAAAATATCCTTTTCAAATTCACAGAGCCTAGAGTTCAGCCAAATTAATTGGGGAATGTTATTTTGGAGAAAAATCGTCTGAGCGGCTTAGGCGCAAGTGTTGTCCACGGACAGATGCACAGTAGATGCACAGTCTGAGATAGATTTTGGCGTAAACCAACTTTTTGGAATCGAGGAACCGCAAATCGTAGATTCTAGCTACACAAAGTATTAGAGGAAGTAATTCACTACAATAGAAGCTAGAATTATCTGTTTTTCTGATCCAGGAACTTACAATGTGAGTTCTTCCATTGTAAAAATTGCCACTTTCCGCTGCAACATTACAACACACTCTTTAATACGCAAGTATGTAGTGGACGGGAAAGTAAAAAAGATTGGTTTGAGTCGTGTTTCCATACTCTACTGACTGTGAAAGGTTGATTTTTTCGTCACAATGGGAGAGAAGACAATCTTTCCATTCAGTGCTTAAAAGGATACATTATTAACGCATCATTCATATTCTTTGAGTTACCTCTTCTACAGTGTCAATGGCCCATCGTAGTGCAATAAAAACCATTGCCTACTGAGCGTCTTTAAACGTTTGACATTCGCAATTCGAAAGCTGCAACAAGACCACATTCATCTCCAACTGAAGGCAACAACCGGGGTGCGTAATACACACAATTTACCGATATGCTGAACACGCGCACTCACACTAATGTAATCACTGCAGAAGTACTTGATCGTCGAAGCGATGACAGAGGAAGAACCGCAAAGAGACGAAAGGTCGCAGCGTGGATGTAAAGGTTTGCCAACCAGTATGGCAATTGCCGACTTGTATCATGCAAATAGGACGGAGGGCCCACCTGTAGCGCACGAAACAAGCATAAGCAAAAGTTATCGGCGTTGCATAAATGAATCGAGAAAACGTCTTTCGGGGTCGGCTGCGAGTCTCAAGAAACTCCACCACAATGAGTGTCGGCTTTCTCTGCGACTGGCACATGGAGCGTTTTTTATGAACGAAGGCAGCGTCAATGTACTTTTAACCCAGACTCGAAATATTTTACTCCTTCATAAAAGAGAAACACAATTTAAGCATATTAATGCAATGTAATTACGATTGAACACACTTGATCATACCGTATCTAAATTATTATTTACAACTATTTTATCTTGTACAACACAGTTCGGAAATAAACTCACAGTACAAGTCCTAATTTTAAGCACGTCAAACGGATTTATCTCTACTGCAACGGGTCACCAGAATAGATATCACGTCTTTGGATAATTTGAAATATATAAATATAACATAATTATTTATAGGTTCACATTATTCTTGACAGAAAAATAAAAAATATACTAATTTTACTAGTATATAGTATAGAAAAAAATGTAATGCTTCAAAATTAACTATTAAATCTCTGATATTGGAAATGTGTTTTTTAAAAATATCCATCTGAATACTTTTTCACAAAAACGATTTTTTTTTCAAACATTGCTTATTGTTAAGCTTATTTCACTGAATTCTTTGGCGCAACCGCCAGTTCCAAAAATTTTGAAAACACAAAATTAAATTAAGAACTTTACAAATAAATGCGTCTAGACTTCCAAAATGTCGATCGCAGCAGTTAGCTCATTGATCGCGTAAACCTAAGAACTCGAATTGAAATGCCAACATGGGCAAATATTATTGCGTGTTGGAAACAGTAACAGATGTGTAGAATCAATGAATCCCTAAGGAACGTTATTCAACGCTAGTCGCGAAAACATGCAGTCGAGTTTAAATGTGGGATATTTTCGCACAGGTTAGGGTGGTATTATAAAAAGAAGTACCACTTAAAAAGTAATACGACAAGTGTGTTTTGTATCATGAGTTCAATTAATGATTGTGATTTTTTTGTATTTAAAAAGTGCTCTTACAATTTTCGAGCACCAAAAAATAGTAATATCACAACACAAGAAATAAAATAACGACACAAGAAATAAAATTTTCTATTAGAGTACTTGTTTTAAATTGTGTTACTTTTCAACCATGACGTCCAAGAAAATAAATAAATAAATAAATAAATAAATAAATAAATAAATAAATAAATAAATAAATAAATAAAGAATAAATAAATAAATAAATAAATAAATAGATAAAAAATAAATAAAATCCAATGAAAAATGCAGTGATAAGTGTATTTTAGGTCATTTTCCATTAATTACTATCAATATTCAGAAAAATCACAAAAGAGTCTGGGAACGGTGAAATATTGTATATACTTCATTGATGTCTGCAGGTAAATGTGTGAGGTTCACGTTTTCAAATATAAGAAACGCTAATCAGGACAAAAGAAGCTGACAGCCTTGAAGTCAACAATCACCCTGCAATGAATCATCAAAACAACATACAAGTCATAAGATCTTCATCAGAGGTACACAACGACTACACTGACCCTCCGCTCGATCAACTGGATCGTAAGCAGCCGTACAACCAGAGACAACTCGAGACGCAAAACGAACAAACGAAAGGTCATGTCCAATCGGACAGGGCTTCTCTTCGTTAACACCGCAGGAGGCCCAAGCGCCACGCAAAGGGACAAGGGGGTGGAGACCGCCACGGCCGGTATAGAGGGCACGGGGGGCACGGGGGTACGCGAGGGGCACGGACTGGGCGACCCCGAGGTTGGCACACGTCAATCGAAGCCGAAAGACATGACGCCGCCGCCGAAACCAACACCGCCGCAGCCGCTAGTCTCCAGCACCACCACCACGTCAGCACCGTCACCGTCGCCACTTACGCGGCCGCCGCCACCCGCCACTATCACCACCACCGTCACCAATGCCACCACCCTTTTCACCAATGCCGCCACCGCTGTGTCTCGTTGCTTGTTTCATCGTGGACGCTTCCCCATTACCACCTCCTCCACTTCCACTTCTTCTTTTCATCTTGCCTGACGTCGCGTGGCCCCTGCCGCCCCGCACGCGTGTCCGTACCTCCTGAGCACGTAAGCATTGTCCCGCTAACAAGCCGGCTTTACTAATGCGTCGGTTCGAAAAGCTGTTGAGGCTTACTAATGAGACACATGAGTGGTTGTAGGTTAAACACTCCGCGAGGCCGCTGAATAATGTCGGCTCTTGATACGGTAAGGACCCGGGCGCGTGGGCCAGGCTGCAGAGAGCAGAAGCGGACGCTTGCCAGAGCGCTTGGTCTGTGTCGTGTTGTCGCGAGACTCACGTCACGTGTCACGCATCACGTGACATGCATTAAGCAAATCATAGCGACCACGCAAATGAGGTCAAGGGGAATATTATTCCCTTTCTCAAATTTCCCAATAGATATTTTTTTCTCTCGATTAGGCCAGTGTCGGAGTACATGAAGTGCCAACACATGTCGTGGTGCCATTTATCATGCGTTTAGCTGATGAAGTTGAAAGATGTGTGAAGGGGCTTGACCATTATTTCTTGTTAAGATACGTAATTTACGCGCGAGTACCCATGTCAAACCTGATCTCAAACCTTCAATTTTCTTATCCGGTACATTACTGTGCACCAATCTTAGCCACCACATCTCCTGTTTCACCATCGGCTAGATGCCACCATTGCAATCCATAAAATATCTATGCCTGGACATCAATACAAAACTAAATTTATAAACCCCAAAAACTAATTAATCTCACGCCCCTCATCAACAACCACAAATATATCTCATCTGCAAACTTTGAAATAATATAAAAAAAGCCATATGAAAGTCACTAACGCGCGACCTATGTCCAAAACAAACCAACGCAGATCCTACAAACATCAAAAAACTGCAATTTTTTCAGAATAAATATCTCATACGTATCATACATGTACACTCATTCATTAGCAGCAAGCCACTCCATATACAAATAAAGATCATTGTAAACCAAATAACATATCCCACAACGTCCACCAAAACTTACCAAAATATGTCAGGAGCACCTCAAGTACAATGTTGCCCAAAACACGACTTATACGAGAATAAGAAATAGATTTCTACTACAAGCCTGTGGAAAAGTACTACCTTACCAACATACTTAACCCCGAGGTTTTCCCCGGATTGTATTCTCCAAAGTTCTGATTAAGTTATCTTAGATTTTTTACTAGTATAATCCTATAAACGCATCAGTAAAATAACGTAATGAATGATATATGTCATATCAAAGTTACCAAATAGTAAAAAGGTTCAGCTTTGAAGATCAGTACATTATTAGTTTTCCTAACGTGACCCTCGCGTTACTGAGCCAGGAAGAATAGTGTATACTTTCTCATTGGAATGTCATAACAAAAATAATTCCTACCAATAATCAAAATAGTGCATTATTTATACAAATATATTATATCCAATGCAATTAACTATTCATTATAACAATTTTAAAAATATGTTTTCTGAATAGGGTTTTTTACGTTCTGCGTCAATCTAATATAAACAGGAAGCGTAGAAAGTGAAGATAAAGTTATTTAAACTGCAATTGAGTATAACCCGGTGGCAGCTAATTACGTAATTACTAAAGTAGGGATTATATATAAGATGCGCCCTAATCATCGGTTAATATTCTAATTAAAAACAAAAATTTCGAATTCTAATGTACACGAATGATGCAACGTTTTCAAACAGCAAATGTGTCGCGATATGGCATTCCTTGACTTTGACATTTACTGTATCACACAGAATTAAACTTTAATTATATAGTTAAATTATAATATGTTATATCGATTATTATTATTATTATTATTATTATTATTGTCTTATTATTATATACAAATTTAGTTTATACTCTACATTCAATTACGGTTATGTAACTTTGCCTCAGCATTTTGACAGATTCAATGCTATTTCACCATGTACACATGAAAACAAACTCAACAAAAATTAAAATGCCACTAAATCAGATAAATATCAATGTAATACAAATCAACAAAGTAAAACGAAAAGCCAGACATTAGAAGGATGTTGATTATCTTGATCCACAATGTGTTTTTTTCTGTATGCTATTTACATAGAAAATCACGTCTTTATCTTAAGTCATTGGAGGTATAAAATCTGCCTTGCTTTTGAGTCTGTCAATTCATGGAATCCGCATCAATTCTTTGCTCCTGTATCCTCCACATGGTCATGGCACTCACTCGCTGAAGGACAAGAGCAACGAAGTGAACGACCTCATAAAACGAAGAGAAAGGGCCGAAGCCACAATGGCTTCCGATACTTTAAACATGGGTCACAATACCTGAAAGGAAATGACCTATTGTTTTATGATCTCCCTGATACACCGTCGACATTTATCGAACGACGAATAATGTATGCAAGGTGAGATATAACTATTCTTCGCTTCGATCAATTCTGCTGCGTGGACTAACACGAGGAGTTGGGATTAATTCCTCGTCGAAGTGAAAAGAAACGTTTCCATGAGTCATGAGAAACTTTAAGTGCACTCTCATCATGAACTAAGTCTTTGGGGAATATAAGTAGAGGTTATTCTGATTTAAGAATCTCAAGTAGTTTTGAAAACTTTATGAGTAAAATCTCTTGCGCGCCAAGAGCTACAATGCTGAGATATTTTCTAAACGAGAAATTTGGCTAAAACGTGTAATTTTGTAGTTATAGCTCTATGATGTAAAGGAGGGTCATGATTGCTGAGAATTGCAAAACAATTTCAAGCAACTTCAAATTTCACTTATTTTAATTTTCACAAAAAACACTACAGTGCACTTTAAAAACATACAATATTTTAAAACATTTGAAAGATTTTTTTCAACTTCGAAAAAATTTAATTCAATTTCGAGTTTAGTCCATATTATCTTCCTATTACACATAAAGGATATGCGTTAGATGATTTGAAAAAGAAGAACAGTTCTCTTAGCGGATGACACGAATATTCTTTGCAATAAAGAAACCAAAAATACAACACCGTAAACAAGTTCAATATAAGATTCTTCAAATTGTTTCGAAATAACAAATTACTAGTAAACGAAGGAAAACCATTTTCATTTTTTTTTCCATTTCAAATAAGCAATTGCATACTTCATCGAAAATGAACGATGAGCAATTGATGGATTTTAGGGTAACAGAATTTGACGTCTGTACACGTCTTCTGGAGTTCAGTGGAAAATTTAGTTATTCCAATTACGTTATCCATGTTCTCACTACAAGAAGCCGATTCCTTCACTAAAAGCACAAATATATAGCTGGTAGCCTTTGCAAGGAGATTCTATCACAGAGAGTGCAAACAATCAATTCTTACTAAAAACGCTAATTTCCATCTGCATTGAGATTTCAACTTTTTACTCGTTTGAAGTCAGTATCGACGTTCCCGGCTCAGCTTGAGGTGTTTATGACATTATCTATTTTAGAACGCAAAGCAATTAGTTTCAAATCTGATTGAAAAGGTATGTTTGTGCTAGTCCATGGTGAGTCTATAGGTTAAAAACACAATTAGAAATCGTGAATGAAATCTGTAGAAGCTGTGTTGCATCTAGAATGTTCCAAATAGAGGCTTAATTCAATGCAGCAAAATCAATATCACGCTGACGATAACGATGATGATTTACACAGTTATGATATGAATACAAAGACTGGCAAATTAACGACATTTTATCATTTTCGTGGTTGTAATGGGCGGTGTGATTGTAATGACCTCTTTGTCACGGCGACAAACTAGATAGGTAGGATTAGGTAGGACTTAGGTATTGGCTTTATATAAGTAATTTATTATTTAAATATTTATTTAACGCAAATCTAATGTTTCTTTTTGTTAACAACATAATATACTATTATGAATACCCAGAATTGATAGTTTGAATAAAGAAATTGCCGCAGAATGCACAAAGTCCCAGAAGATCGTGATAGTGTAAATTCACAACTAGTATAAAAGTCACAATACAGGTGTTTTAAGTAAATTGTAACATTTCCTATACTTTCTATTGAATTTTCCACTTGCATTTCTGTAAGCTACAGAAGAGTATGACAACACCTAAGTTACAGGTGTGATAGATCTGTTGCGTTGGATTGAGATATTTGGACCATAAGCACGTTCGTGACTCACGTCACGTATCAGTCACTCAACATAACACGTTTGGGACTCCGAGTTGTAAATGAATATTTGTCTACTTTCCTAAACTGTATATACAAAAGGGTTTATAAATTAATAACTGGCATGCCAATAATTTTGTTTATTAAAAATAATAATCTTAAATTGGTAAAAATGTAGACACGTCTGGAGGAGGAGATAATAGGAATCCAACTCCCACTCCAGAACCTGATGACATATTCACACAGTTTTTTTAATAGTTTTCTGTAGCAATGAAGGAATTCAAAAACTCAGATAAAAGCGTTGTAAGTGAATCAATCAACAAAAATCTTTATATTCCGCGTAAAAAAAATCTTAATAAAACATGAAGTCGGCTGGTAACCACCCCTCCTCCTAGACAAATCCTAGTAGCACCACTGCACTGGATGAAAATATTTGCAGTGTTTTCAATTTTATTTTAAAATATCGACGTTTACGAGGTTATTTAACGTAGGTGGTCGCAAGTCAATACATTGTTATATGTTTTGGATAATTCAACCCTGATGATACACAATATTAAATCTACACCTCAAATCTATTAATTTTTTCCACTTTCTCCTAATAAAGGAACTTAAAGAGAGTAGTGAACTCGAGGAGAACTCGTGCTTTGAGGCGATAATGTAGACAATAAGAATCATCACATGTTCAGATGTCACAGAATATGGTACCTTTACTGCTACCATATCAGTGACAACTAATTCCAGTATAAGAGAACCTTTTAGTTCCAGTCGTATAAATCACCATTAGGGAATAAACCGAAAGGTCCACTAATGGCTTTCTGGATAGAGATGTGGCCAACAACATATTTTATTTTACCCAATTACTCTTATTATATTCTCGTATATTTTATTACCAGGTTTTAATTCAACATCAAAATTGATATTTCGACGAATAGAAAGAAGTATTATAGGTGCATGTGGAATGTCTAAGATGATTTCATTGTGTGATTTACCTCCTGTCCCCTGATTACAAGAAACAAACAAAAAGACACGCAGTCCTGCTTGAAAGATGCTCATTCATTAAAGATCATAATGTTCTTTTGCAACATGTGCCGAATACACGCATGACGGGGAACAGTAATCACGATTCATTACTGCGCACGGCAAAAAAAGTGTTCCATGTGACAATCGCCCGACAGAAACAACAATTAACAAAAAAGTCAGCTTCATTTCCAAAAATGAATGGAGTATAGGCCCAGGTCAATTCCTCCCGGTGAGAGGTTAAGGCTCTTCAAAAATACCATGTACACTGTGTTGAACCATCCTTCTCAGGGAGCAAAAGTGAGTGAAAATTAGGATCTATCTTATTTGGTCCAAAACCTTATTTTGCGAAAACATTGAAATAATGAAAACTAAAATACATAGAATTTGCAAAAATTGCAAATGCAAATATTCAACTTACCTCCAAGCGGGAATAATAAATAAAAACCATTGCCAAGACTAGTGATCACCGCTAGTTAGCAAAAGTCGGTTTAATCCAACCCTAAAATGTCAAATACAAACATAATTTTAAGATAATATGTAATGATAATAATATAATGACAATAATAATATGATAGTAATATATGATAATAATAATGTCATTGTTGTTGCCAAGCGGTCATCTGAAGAACATGGCAATGTTGAGACCGGCAAGTAGACACTGCAAAAAGTTAAATACGCAGAGAATTTCGCATAATGTTTGTCGTCCCTTTGCCCCGCGAGAACCGTGAAAGGTATCGCCGCGGACATCCTCCCAGTTGTCATCGTATGGCCGTAATGCTAATGGCCAGCTGTCCGCCAGCGCGATTTAGCCATCAAGCGACGGGAGAGGGTGAGAGAGCGGCGGTGGGGGCGGGGCGCCAGGTGGGCGGCAACCGCCTAAATCCCGCTGACCACTCGCGGGGGCGCACGGGCGCAGAGGGGCTCCGAGGGGCCCAAAGTGGCCACCGGAATACGGGCGAGGGTGCGGATCGGGTGCGGGTGGCTGCGGAGACGAGACATCAGTGCGACTTCGGCGTGAGAGAACAGCGAAATGGAAAGGCAGTGGGGCGAGGGGTCTGAAATGCAGGATGTGAAAAGAGTGAAGGACGGTGAATAGCGATCCGTAAGCGAGACGGATGTGTGAATTGGGTGTGTGTCGACGAACGGATACGCGACGTAACTTGGTACTACACGTGAATGAGTCACAGACAATTGTATATGGAAAACAACATTGAAAAATGAAAAGTACATATTTTAATATCAAATACATCATTTGGAAGATAATACCGTGCATAAAAAGCGTACTTAGGGTCTGCACAGGAGTAAGGAAGCGTTTCATTATAAATTTTGTAATTTTAATATTGTAAGCACTAGTATAAACCTACTTAGACAGAATGTTTGCCATTTTTGAATATTTTTCTAATAAGTAATTAATTTATAATAAATTAATTACGAATATATGTTCTCATAATTAATCCCATTAAGCATGTCAGTAGCAAATCAAAGAAAAGGAAGTTTGAACAGATAGAGTAAAAGTATTCTTCAGATTTTAACTTTGTCTGTAGACCAACAACTCTACCTTCTTACGACAAATTATCAACATAGCGCAAAAACAAATTGTCATGGATTTTCAAGACAACACATTCTCAAATGACATAATATATAAATATATATATATATATATTATATATAATATTATATTTATATTGTTTTGTGCTTGAATTTCTTTCGAAGATGCAAATAACATTGTCATTCTGCAGAATGTGTTTCTTTACGAAAATCCATGATATATATATATATATATTATATAATTCATGTGAAATTTTTATTGCAAAACCTGTAATGTTATTCAGAAACGATCTTTCCTCTTCCACTAAACCAAGATCTTTCCTTCTTTTTCCTAGCATTAGTCCAGTGCAGTTGTAGGACACCCAAGAGTCCCACAGACGTAATGTCGGTCACGAAGAAGTGGGTTAGAAAGTGAGGTACTGCGCGATCCGTGTTGGCCAGTCTGGGTTGTGGAAGAGGATGAGAATTATGATGGTTGGAGCAGTGGTTCTGCATTCGCCTGGAAATGATTGAGGCAAACCACTTTACCACAGAGCACTTTGGCATAACGAATTTGATATTCGCAGGACGACACAAACTCAGGATAGCCAACATACAAATACATTTCTCGCATCTTCTCGAATGGCAACCATCACCTACCCGAGCTGTCAAACCTGTACGGTGCTTCACTTCGGCACACGGCCATTTGTCATGTTCGCAAAAAAACCTAACTCTCCACTGTCCATCTCAATTGAGCGCCGCGTCCGTACCGTTCCCCGCTCTTGAAAGCGGCGTGATCGCACTACTCAAGTCAAGGGCTGATCGACCCCTCCGGAGGGCACGCCATGGTGGCAAGGACGCTGGCGGCGCGTTTGGGGGGCGGCGCCGGGGGGGCAGCGGGGGCGTCCGCACAAGAGCGGCGGGGGTTAGGGCCGTTTTGTTGAGGCTGGCGCGCAGGTGCGGGGCGTGGGGTGCGGGGCCGTTTTGTGCTTACGTCCCCGCTATAAATTCGTGGTTCGAGCGGCGACACCGCGCCGGGCGGCCGCACGCTGATTGTCTTTGTGGCGGGCCGGTTGGCGCGGGCGGACGGCGGGCGGAGGCCGCGCGCGCGACGGCGACGCGTAATTAGTTCGCGCTTTGTCTTCGCGCCTAGTCAGGCCGCGGGGCCGCCACGCTCAAAGCCGTCCTAATTCCGCCACCGGCGGCTGCCGTCCCCGCCTCTGGCGAGGTGCGGCACGTCTAGCACCGCCGCCGCGTCTGGCAGCCGGCCGCTTGTATAGGCCAACAACGGCCGACGGCGCGGCGCGGCGCGGTGGGCGGCGGGTGTGTCGGCGGCGGTGGCGGCGGTGGCGCGGGCGTGGCGGCAGGCGTGGCGAGCGGCGGTGGCGGGGCGGCGTGGCGGCGGCTGTGGCGGCAGCGGATGGCGGCGTGCCGGTGGCCGTGCGGCGGCAGCTGAAGTCGGGGCAGCGGGAAAGCGCGACGGCGGCTACGGCGTAGTGGTGACGGCGGGAAATGGGCGGGCAGAGTTGAGTTGAATGGCGGTGCTGGTTGGTGGTGCCGGCGGCGGCGCTGTTGGCGGTGGTGGCGGTTGCGGTTGCGCAAGTATCGTGCGTGGAGTGGTGGCTACCACTGCTGCGCTATGGACGCACGCGCAGCAATGGGTTGGCCGACTCGTCCTCCCGCTTACGCCAACCGGCTTGCAGTTGGCGCGGCAACTTGCGTACATGAAATTGTTCATATCCACTCGCGTCGTTCTCGTCGTACTTGTTTGGCGCTTTGCATGTCGCTGCAGTTACCCTCGCACGCCTCGCACCCCTCGCCACCGCCACGCGGCCCTCGCACCCGCCTCGCACCCGCCCTGCACCCGCCCTCGCCCCCTCGCACCCGCCCTCGCACCCCTCGCACGCCTCGCACCCGCCCTCGCACCGCCCGCTCGCACCCGCCCTCGCACCCGCCCTCGTCACCTCCCTCGCACCCGCCCTCACACCCGCCATCGACCATTCTCTCTTCTCCATTCTCTTGTCCCCGCAGCCACTGTAGCCTGCGCCATTCATTATTTCATAACAAATGCCAACCACTTAAAAAAACGTGTAGTCTATCATGCTTGAACACATCCACCTCTTGCTGTGCTCACAACCGTTTCTTAGCTTCACTTGTCTTAGCCACTCCATAAACTGAACGGCACGAGTACTAATTCTGATGTCTAGACTATATTACTACATTCCACGCTGGCGTTCTCCTAGTCTCCAGTTGTCTTCATATTAACTCACAATAATCATTGCTTGTCGAGTAAATAGCCTACATCAGTGTTCTATTTTTTAATCTGTTCAATATTTTCTTAATCGTTGTGCTCTTCACCGGACATTGGGTCTCAAAACCATTGCCTAATCTCGCTCTGGTGTGATCAGAAACGCTATGGGATTTTGTTAATGTAGAAGGCAACCACTACACAATACTACGATCTTTCTCCGATTATTTGGGAAATCAGTCATGAAAGCATGTCACTTCAGAGATAAAAAAGTAAAAACCTAGTAACACAAAAAAATTGCACTTTGTAGTTAAAAATCACATACATGAATATCAAAACAAATTGTAAAGACAGGAAATAAAAGAAATTCACAACTTCGGTCTTCAGTTCTGTTTCCTGCACTTATTCTATGAACTTCCCTTTAATTAGGCGACAAGTGATAATTAACTCAGTTTATGTTTCGAAGAATTGACTGAAATTATAGCTCTAGTAAAACAAAGGATAACTTTACCTCTAAACAGGCTGCGAAATTGGAAGGTTTCTCGAGGAGGCCGTTCAGAACACCAGAGAGGAGCGAACTAACGACTTGAGAAAACAAACATCGCTTTTGTAGAGATTCAAAGAAGGCGTTTCGGAAAAATGAATTTTTACTGGACTTCAAATGTTAACTAAATCTAATGCTTTTTCAGTACAAGTATATAACGCCCTACGGGGTGGCGATCGCAGACATACTCCCATAAATTCGCACTCTGCTCCATGCCATGAAGCTGAAAATTTTTTTGCAGCTTCAAATGACAGCAAGCTGATATTTGAGTGCTCTCTTACTTGTAAATCTACGAGCGCCTCAGAAATAATTTCTCGGTCGTGTCGAGTAGCTGAGTGTTGTCTGTGTCAATACTGCAACTTCCAGGATACTATCTTTTCTTTTTTAAATTTATATTCTCCGATGGATCCATCTCAACATGAAATCCTAAACATTTGAAAGTAATGTTTTAATGTCATAAACTACATTTGGAACTCTTTCTCAAGTGCGGTTCCAATTTTTTTCTTTAAATTTCTAGTTCGAGTAGATAACAGTGCTCTTAATACGGTTTAAGTTCAATTTTTATTATAACCTTTGAAGTTTTGAAAATTGCAGAAATTCAACTTTATGGAAGAAAGAAATAGATCTATCTCCTCGCAGGAACTATCTCCTCTGCTGGGAAATCAGAAGTTTCTGGTGCCGAGATTGCAATTAGACTTATGTTTTAAGTTTACATATTCTCTAAGGAAAGCTGTGTGAATTACAATTTTGTATTTCAGCACCAGTATTGTTGATTATAATCCAACAAGCATATTACTGCATTAAAATTCCACCAGTAAAATGGCAGTTTCCAATTTAAATCTTGATATGAGGCTCTCATTTATGTGTCAGAGTTCGAACACAAACATAAAATTCAGAAAGGCTACAATATTAAGTCTGAGTGTCATGGTTATCATCTCAATACACATCTTGTCCTTCCCAGGGAAGAATGTATATAAACACTATAAACACCTTGCAATCAAATTCTCTAATAGTTTTGAAATTAGTCGTTCCTTATTTTCGCCTATCGCTGAGAACACAATGCAGTTCATTAATAACAAAGACCTGGGAAAAGTTGAATTCTATTTAATTTTGCAAAATTAATGTGGTCAGTCGAGATATATGTGTGAAGGATAATTAGAAAGCGAGTGACAAGGCTCTACAAAATGTCGATGGTAAACACTATCTTGAATCTATAGTTATGATGTTCGTATTATTTCTACACATAATGAGTATCACTGAGTGCATTATTTACATTACTGGCCTGTGAAGAGAGAGGGAGATAAACATCGCCGGGACCACGTGTATCAATATATATGCATGCCGCAATATTGTCGGAGCATCGAAAGAAAACAACCGTCCCCCCCCCCAAAAAAAAACAACGCCGACACTGAAACTGGTACGAGACTAAATAGTCTTTCTGGTTTTAAATGTACGTGCCACAGCTGGAAACGCGAATTTTCTTTGGTTCCCGCCCTAAGAGATCGACACATTTTCACTATTTCTGCCCACGTTTGCCCATACATTTTAGAATCTGCTTCATTGCTTTCCGCCGTGAGTCTCTGTACCGGACAGATAAGACAGACAGTAATGAGTCATAAATGTTCGCTATCGCAGTGGAATTCAAATAACGCATTTTATTACTATCGTTGCATAACGGGCGACAGCACGCACTGTAGTTATAGCGAGTGTCCACGTTCGGGCGAAACACTCATAGCTACAAAGAATAATTTTGGTCAACTTCTCCTCCTGCTGCACACAAACCCCGCCCCTTTGGGGGGTCGCAATTCTGGGGAGTCAAAAGCATCTCTCTTGAGCCTAAAAGCATCGGACAAACAGCACACTCGTCATGATCGAGCAATGGTCACTTTTGGTCCTCATGACCCCGAGAGCGCCGAAAACTCCGCCCACTTTCCAAATCTCAGGGGTTCCACCCACCCACCCACCTTCATCCCCGTGCAACCACCACCACCCGCAGCTTGTCGCAGAGCCGCACGGCGACCCGCCGAGAGCCCTTCCGTAATTGGGAGCATTGTGCCGGCGCCGAGTGATGCTTTGGGGGCGACTTCCTGACACGAGTTGCACAACGCGGGACACCGTGCCCGCCCTCGCCTGTCACAGAGGCCGCCGCCCCCGCACCGCGCCCGCTCACGCCCTCGCCGCGGGCGGCGCGCCCCATTGGCTTCGCGCGCTTTGTGTTCTAAGGCGCTGGCCGCGCATAAGGCGGCGTTCGCCCGCCCGCTCGCTCTGCGCCGGGGTGCGCGCCGTCCCCACAAAGCGCGTTGCTGGCAGAGCTCACTTTAAAATCATTTACCGCGTATTCAGGCGTTCAACACCTCGGCGCGCGGGCGGTTCGCGCGCGCCCATTCACGCCCTCGATTTGTACTGGGCAACTCGCCTTTTGTACGTAGGTGGTGTGCAACGCTTTGAAACGGGAGCGATGGGAGTCGCTGCTGGAAGAACCGCGTAGCGCCTTCTTGGAACGCCAGCTACAAGGAGCAGTAGGGGCGACGGCAGCCACGGCGGCGGTGGAAACGGTTGTGCAGGTGTTCGACGGCGGATTTGGCAGTCTGTGGCGTTTCTACGGAGGGTAGACGCACGACTATGGTGGCAGTTATGGTGACAGCTAAGATACCGATTGCGGCGGAAAAAATGGTGGTGGAGGTGATGTTAATGATGATGATAATAATGATAATGATTACGATGGTAATAGTAATGGGAGTGACAGTGATGCTGACAATGTCTGCCGGTATCTCGGCGCAGCGCTGATGTCGGCGCAGCGCTGTCTTCGGCGCTGATGTCGTCGATAATACTCGCTCGTGGGGGCGGTGGTGGGGGCGGTCGAACCATGAGCAAGATTTAACGACATTCTAGACATTCTTGTCCTCATTTATATATAAATATGGAAAGCGTTAACGCGAATTCATTCTATTTTTATTCCTTTGGAATATTTGACGTCGACACTGCGCTGGATAAAACAAAATTTTCCAGAGTAAATACCAAATTGAGCATGCGTTTATCAAGTAATCCTTCAGAAAACCGTAATATTTCAGACAAAGCAATACCAGGTACACTTGACATCATTTCCAAATACTTAGTAGTAAAATTATAAATACATTTTCACTCTCATTTGATCTACTCTATTCTTACGGTAGTCATACAGAAGCCAGCGTCATAAAGAAGCGCTTTTTATCATGTTAAATAGTCATTATTTGTAGTGTACACAGACAAACTTGAGAAAAGGAAACACATTAAACCCAGTCATTGAAGTTTCCTTTGAACATTGACTTGAAGTTAGCATTGTAAATAGTTGGAGAATTGAAAAATTAATTTACAAATACCTTATGTAGATTATTTTGCAGTGTGCTGATAATATTCAGTCGAAACTGATACTTGCTAATATGACTTCTACATCACGCATTTATAAAATTACATAGGCCTATATTGTGTGAAGGAAGGCCCCATCCATTACTCCATTCCATTACTAAGACTATATCTAAACTTTATTAGCTCTTATAATAAAAGTATATATCAAATAGGTATATAATATACCTTTATAATAAAATTACGTCAACAAATGAGAACAAATATAGTATCTTCGGAAATGCTCATGCGATATTAATACAAATATTCTGTTAAGTTACTCATGAGTTAATGAAGACAGAAAACGAGGAAAATGGGAGTCGAAGTTGCCTTTTGACGATTTTGCGGGGAGCACTCACCGCCGCCCTGCTCCGCCGAGCGTCATCCCCACCCTGCCATGGGACTCCCCCCTGGACTTTGATTCTTTTAGAGTTGCCACTGTTACTCAGTGTTTGGCTGTCAGGACAATCTCACCGGCCCCCAGCCGGACTTCCGCCTCGCCCACCGTTTAATTCGTTCTACGTCAAAGGCTGCGGACTCCCAGACTGAGAAGGCGCGCGAGCTCTGACTTTATAGTGAAGCAAACCAAATCCCAGATTGTGTGCGATCGAATAGAAAAATACACCAATAAACATTTTTTCAGAAAGGTCAGCTCGCTGGTTGCGGAATATCTGCAATGTCTGAAAATTTTCTAATCGAACCATACGAGTGTCGAACCTGCTTATGCAATTCGGAAGGACCCTAGTCGCCGATTGGCTGTTATGCGTGGCAGCGGGTGATTCAAATTAAACAACGAGAAGATAACCGTCGAGAACGACCGCATTGTAGAATCGGCGGGCAACGGGTGGCAGGCGGTAGGGGCAGGCGGTATCATGTTGCTTTTCCTCAAAGCGAGGAGAGGGGACAACTGAGAGCGATAGCCGGACGATTTACTACGCAGAAAGGGCAGTAGGCCGCCGCGTGGACGCACGACGCATGACGCATGCATATGCGGCAGCTTCGGTACACAGTGGCTTGGTGCAGGGTTGAAGAAGGGCACAAGTCGGCAGAAATGCTGCCCGATTCTCCCTTAACGCTGTTCCTCATATTCGATATTCCGCGAGTAGCTAGTGACTGCCACCCGGAGTTATGTGGACGGCCGATTGTTTGCCGACCAACGAACGTTCGGTGCTGGCACTACCCAACACGTGTCGTTCTTCGGGCACATCAAAGGAAGCGAATATTCGTCGAGCACATTAGCTGCGCGAGGTCGGGCGAGGAGCAACTCGCTATTCCGCGAAAAGCGAGGTAGAATTCGGCCACTACCTGGAGGAGAATTCTAGCGCCCGGCTGATCTGATCGGTAGTTTTATGTGGTTTCTCCGATCAACATCAGACGAATCCACGACCAGTACCCTAACAAACGGGCCACGGACAGCGCGCGATCTTTCTTTCCCGTTTCTTGTCCTATCCTCACCTCGTACTTACACACACATGCACTTACATGTACTACATTACATCACACATATAGAGTCAATTCGGAAACAGAGCATGTCCCGGCTGGGGCGGTGCCCCGTTGGTGAGAGATACCTAGTTGGGGAAAGCAAGTCGACGGGTAGGTCTGCGCCAGATCTCCTCAGCCAGTGGGGGAAAGTCTCCGTCACCTCCCGCGAAAAACATGCTACAGTTGACGAACCAGGAATATTACAATCAATGTAGGGTGCCCCTGTAAGACTTTGTGACTTTTTTAATCCTCATCGCAACAACTGTGTGAATCACGCATCTATGTAGTGGTAGACTCCTCTCTCCGCCTCCCTAACCGTTTGTCTGCCGCGCTCCGGTGTTACATCTCCTTGCATCGAGGAAAAACAACATGATATTCTATGCGCCTGTTGAGACTCTCCGAGGCCCACTGCTTCTTTTAATTCAAGCGTTCTTGATGTCTTCACACAGTTTCATTTGAATCACCCGCTGCCACTCATAACAGCCAATCGGTGACAGGGGTCCCTCCAAATTGCCTGAGAAGCGCGTACATTACTTTCTTGGTTTGTTTAGAAACTTTTCAGAGACTGTAGATATGCGGAAATAAGCGCGATGGCTATTCCAAAATAATATCTAGTGGTGTCTTTTCTAGTCGATCTTGCAGAATTTATGATTTTGTTTGCTTAGCTATAAAATCCAACACGTGCGTCGCTTCGGTCTGGGAGTCTGACGCCATTGACGTAGGTGATGTAAGGTGAGGGAGGCGGAAGTCCGGCTGGAGGACGATGGAGTTGTCCTGGCAGCAAAACCTAAAATAAAAATCGAGAAGCAAGAGAGGTAAAAAGTCCTAGGGGGAGTCCCATAGTAGCACCCATCCAAGCCCAGACGCTAATCTCAACGTAATGAAATGTCTCTGGGCGAAAATAGACATGTCTAATCCAGCGATTGGAGCGATGCGCTTTACGCTGTCGGTGGCTTTTAATGTCGGTGGGGTTGGTGTGACAGAAGAGAGGGTCATAACAACAGGGCAGAATGAAAGGGAAGAAACCAGCAATTACTGCCGGGTCAAAGAAACGCACTTGAAAATATGCAAGAAACGTCGCAGGTCAGCCAGGTACATCGGAGAGCAGCGAGGGATATCAGGGCACGTACAAGATTAGCAAGACATGATAGTTTACCGCGAGGATGAGGACATTGAAGGGCAGAGGGAAATTGAGAGGTAATACAAAAAGAACATGCAAAAGAGTACGAAATATGCAGCAGGATGCAGCAGAGTGCAAGGCGGTGTTTCTAGCATAGAGAGTGGCTAGTGTATTCCTAGTTCTTTGTGACTAGGTGCAGAGAGAAAGCGAGATATACGGGGTGAGGAGGACAGAAGCTGTTTAGTCAGTGGAAAGCAGCAGTGCACGGTCGAACCGCGCACAGTTGCAGTGGTTCTCAGAGTGTGTTCGACGGCATTAAAGTGTGATGTTTTTTTTTTAAATAAAGTAACTAAATAAGGAAAATATGAACACTTAATGCAAGCATAGCGCATGAAATATTTTAGTCTTTAGTTTAGACTAGGCAATTGTAGTTCAAGCCGAAGAATTAAAAACGGTATGTCAATGATCATAATTTTTGGTCTGGAATGTTCAAGTTCTAATGCACACCAGTTTGTTTTTCCTCTAAAGACGGGCACCATGACGAAAGAATGTGCCACGAACTGAAAAGATATGAGATTTCCTGCTGCATGGGATGGTGGGGCAAGGAGGCGGAGAGGGTAACGGCACGTTGGCGAGAAGGCGGCGGGGGAGGCTGGGCTGGCGGGGGTGGGGAAGGAGGCACAGGACCACCGTATTCAGTTCGTCCCAAAGCCCTTCCTGGTCGTGCCCCCTGTGGCGGCGGCGGCGGCCACGAGACTCAACCACCTCATTCATGCGTCCGACTTATTCAAAAATCGCTCAGTCGGAGAAAGTTCCGTGCACCTCAAAAAAATATCTCAAAGACGCATGGTATTTTCTCCTGTCTTCTATGAGAGGGAATTGACAGGAAAGATATGATCGATGACGTGCGGAGGGTTTCATCAAAATTCTATTGTGGGACGCGAGGAGATCTGTCACAGTGACACACGGAGGTTTACGTTCACACGGCCTGCGTTCACATAACAGAAGCGAACACACAAGAAATGGTGCTTTCGAATAAATATTTTTGCTAGTGTTTAGTCTACTTTCGAAAGTGTCACATATGCATGTATTACATATTCAAAAACCATTGATTTAAAACAGTGAATATTACAAATATTAATACATTCGCATTTTTTGATAACATAACTATTAAATTTACAAAATCAATGCTTATTCTCCTTCATCTTCATAATATTTTTTTACATATTTCCATTAATTTCCTATAGATCTATATTTAAACAAGATGATAGTTAGAAACAATGTATGCCGTGTGTATAATAATCACTTCTTTATTCTTTTTATTACGTTTGCATGCGTGTATGTGTGTGTGTACTTTTGATTTCTTCCAATAACGTTTCACTACAAGGATTTGTCTCTTAGAACAGTTGGAAAAACAAAAACTTTATTACTTTGGCTGATCCAACCTCGCTGAAGCTGTTTTATTAATAGCTTACAGTGAGAACAACAAAACGTTTTATAAGAACAATTGATCAACTATTCATCTCGTCATATGGCAATATTAATTATATGTATATAGCTCCTTTACATTGATTGGAAAGTATTAAAAATAAAGGTTAAGAGTCATCGTGCATCAGATAGGGTCGGCTTAACTTTTCCGAAGAAGTGTTATGCGCTTAGGCGCCGGCTACTGTGGCGTATCTCTCCGGTTTACACTTTCTAATAAGTAGGCATTACTCGCCTCCTGGCGAGTGAATAATGCTTCCATCCAGCTCATTATTAAACGAACTAAATTGAATTACGTCACGTGGCTCCACTCATAATGAGATCTGGATATATGGCGCAAAGCCACCTCTATTGGCGTGTGATGGAAATCCAGCACGCGCGTTGAGAGTTGCGGTCGAGCCAGGTGATGTAAGAACATTTATCAACAGACGCCGAGTTCTGCCGCACTAGCTATATTCTGTGCCAACGCTCAAAACAAACGTACATTTTCATTATAAACTCGTGCCAGGTATAATAATAACAATTATTATTATCATTTTCATTATTATTACTATATTAAGGTTTAGACATAAGTAAGGACAACTGAAATTTTTATGAGAAAACGAGCACAAGTGGAAAATTTGAAATACACACATGAAAGGGCAAGGTATGAACTAAGTGCATGGACATTTAACGACACAACAGAATTGGGTTTCTCATAGTTATTAAGGTATTTGAAATAACAGTACTGGTTTCATATTCTCAAGCACATTACAGCAAATAGCAGTTCACAACATTCCAGATATATTACATACCAAATCTCCCGATAAAGATTCCGGTTAAAAAGATGCTCGATTACCGCACGTGCCACTCTCAACTGCAGCAACTCCCTTACCCGTCTTGCGATTGCCCAGAATGGAAGGGAATTATTCCCAAGAGCTTCTACCATTTAGCTCTGACTTTCTTGGACATTTTTCCCATGCAGGGCGGTTACCTTTAAGTATGAGAAGTGTTCGAAACGGGTTACAAATCCTCTCGCATGGCGCTACACAGACGACTATTTCACATTGCTCTCGGTGCGAATAGACACTCACATGGCCATCTGACATTGTAAATGCACATTAGTATAATATTTCTGTAAACTTTGTGTAAAAGATAGAGAAGAAGCATGAAATCAATGCAGTTGACAACAAAATCAAATCAGAACCATTACATAATTTCATGGTAAAAAAAGAATTAGCTACGTACAGTAAACCGAGTCACAATAATCGCGTTATTCAGCGTAATTAATCCTCAGAAACACGTGCAATAGCTTTTAGAATACCTACCAAGATGAAGAATAACTTTTATACAATAATTAGATTTGATTTCAAGGAGAAAGAAGTGTTCTATTGTTCTCAAAATTGGCTAACGAATTTAAAAATTAATGGCAGTCTTAATATTGCTATTATAGTGTAAACTTTCTGTAAGAAACTTGTTTATAACGAAAACATCTTCAACGTAGACAGTACTTGAGTACGATTTGTTTACCTTTCGATCGCCTACATCGGTATCTCTGCAAAGAGCGAAGACTCTATAATGAAAGCGCTTCGCGATATAGAAGAGTTTTCATTGTATAAGATGCGAACCGCCATTGCAACATTGTCACTCCGAACCACATTTCATCTGCTTTACCTACAAGACTACTTGCTGAAATTGTAGGCAAACCGTAAACCTTCCCATCCCATCTATTCTTAACGTTTCGCCTTGCAGGCCCGCTCGCCTGATACAGTGTGCAGCTCGATTTTGCAACCTCATCCGTGGGTGGAGCAAAAAAAAGCAGACCGCCCCGAAGAAGTCGAGTGACACGCTGCGGCAACGGAATTTTCCACCGCCGTCTGCGAAGCACGCCGCCGCACGGTCACTACCGTTCCCGCTTTCGATGTTACTTTTGTCGCTACTAAAACCCGTCTTTTCGGCGTCCTTATCGCTCCCGAACTCGTCGAATCCGTCTGAAAAAAGTCCTTAGCAACATGGCAATGACTACCTCCTGTTATTTTTAATAGGGACATAAAATTATAATGACATTACTATTTATATTCCACAAGTATTTTAACCATCGTTTGCAAAGTTCACTTTACCAATCGACTTTTAACAGCCCAGAAATAAGTCAATTTCCAATTATACATTAAATACTTCATCTCTACACACATCCCAAAAAAATTCTCTTAAAATTCACGAACTGTAAACATAATTCTGTAATTACAATTACAGAACAAATGTTTCTGTTCTGTAATTGTAATATTGGTATTTTATATACTGTGTTAATAAAAACATCTACGCTTTTCACCTTTTTTATGTTATAAACCTTTAGTAGTCCAATATATATGGCCCCTATATTTATTTATTTTCCACGTTGGCGAAGGGGGAGGGGGAGGTGGTCAGCACGACGTATTCCCTACACCTGGTTACATAAATACAATTTATGTGGCTCATGTGTAGGTTTATCCTGTACCAGAAAGCAATACTGGGTGCATTCAAAATACCTACATAAATAGGGCGTGACCCTATCTGCGCATGTGGTCGTAGAATGCTCCGACCTTTTTAAGCATACGTCCGCCACCGGATAGCTAAGGAGCTTACGCTTCCTGCGACTGTTTCTATTTCTAGATCGAAGCCTTCCGCTGCGCATTAAGACTGTCCCCGCCCCTTCTTGGTGGAGACCGCCCGTGGTATAGTGGTCACAGCACTCGCCTCCCACACCTGGATACGGGGGTTCAAATACCGTTCGACTCGACCCATGTAGAATGATATAGTAGCGGACAAAGCGGCTGCAAGGCAGGTTTTCTTGAGGATCTTCGTTTTACTTGTTTATCATTCCTCCACTGCCCAAAAATGGGATATTCAAAATATGGACATCGAAAACTAATTCATCTTTTGACATGCTATTAGATGGAAAAATAATACTTTCAGGCGAAGAGAAAATGAAATTATGTGCTGAAGGGTTTTGAAGTGAAAAATGATTAGAAGGGAGAGTCAAAAAACGTGCAGGAAAAATGTGAATATAAAACAAAGACGACAGCAAGGACAAATAGAAGGGACAGAAAAAAGGGAAGTTATGATATAAAATACAAGTGAATATAAGTGAAAAAAGAGGGAAGTACGTGATGGTATAAAGAAAAAGAATGAAACAAATTGAACGAAAAGGAGAATAAATCTAATCTTGGAAAAAACAAGATAATGTCATAAACATCCAAACACCTGTCAATGTTCCGTGTAACATGCAACGTTGAGAATGGTCTTGTCTTTCTTGAGGTTCTCGGGGGCAAGAAAAGCTCTTCTAGCTTCATGGAGTGACTTCTTGAGGTTACGCAACGCTAAACTTATGCCACGCGATCGGCGCCCTATAGATGTGCATCAATCGTGCCTTTACTAAACGCATGGGGCCAACGTCTAAACGACGTAATTGCCTGAGATAAGTTTTGGAGGGATACCATTACTAATCAAAAGCGCAATTTTAGCGCATGTATAGATAATCTTCTTTTCTACGTCGTTTAGCTACAAAATCTTGCAGAAAATACGAGGTAATCACGAGAAATCACGTACTAATTGTGAAAAGAGTGCTTTGATGAAACTCTCTCGGACGCACAGCGTGTGCTGCCGAAGTCCTGCAAGCCTCCAGCAAGCCGCAACCGCCACCCACGCCTGCTCCAATTTCTGCATGGAGCGTGGCGGCACGTAGGGGCGCGGGAGACGCGGCGAGGACCGGAGTGGGGGTTTGGTGGGGAGGGCTGAAGAAGGACCGCCGGTGTGGGCATCTGGAAGGGGTGAGCGGAGACGACTCAGGGCGGGAGAGGCGGAACGGGGACGGGTGGAATGTGGTTAGAGGATGGAGGTAACAGGAGTGGGGGAGGAGAATAAAGAGGGCGAGGGATGGGATGAAAAGGAGCTGTGGTAGAAGAGGGAAAGGTGAGGAGTTGTCGGAAGGAGTGAGGAGTAGTCGAAATATGTGGGGAGTTGCCGGAAGGGGAGAAAAGTTGAGGGAACGGGTGCAGGAAAGGAGAAGGGTGGGAAGAAGATGCGGGGTGGGAGCGAGGGGCTGAATGGGAAGCAACGGGGAATGGAGTGGGCGAAGATTGTGAAGGGCTAATGTGGTGAGGCGTGAGGGGATGCAGGAGAGGGGCGGGTGGCTGGAAGATGCTGGGAGATCCTGGGTGGGGTGGGGGCTGTCCGGGGACAGGAGTCGAAGAGCAACTGAATGTAGTAAGGGTTGAGTTGGGCGGAAAGGGAAAAGTGAAAAGGTAGGAGTTGTTGGAAGCAATAGGTCAGTTGGGATTGGAAGATTAAGGGAAAGAGGACTGGCGAAGAGGCTGCGTGGGAAGCAGGCGGGCCAAGAGGGGACTCGAAGACCACAGCGCTGTCGCGCTCACCGCTCCGCTTGCAAACGCTGCATAATTGCATTGGAATGGACGCGCGAGCGCCTACGCCATTGCTGTTAGAGGCTGGAGGCAAGTGGCTGCTGCCAAGGATACGAACAAAGGGAAGGAAAGATGGATATGGCGAAATAAGTATTCAGTGGGATTACTGGAAGATGTAATAGACAAAGCTACAAGAAAGATTAATTTTTGTTATTATCGATATGCATTTAATACATAATTGTTTTGTTTTAATTTGTGCTTAAATTTCATATTTCTTTATATTATTTTCTACTCCTTTACTTATTTAAGATCGCTTTTCAACTACTAAAGGTCACACAGCGACCACCGTAATTAACATTGGTTTTGTAATTTTTGGGGTAGCGGTAACGGTATCAGAACTCGCATACTTGTATACGAATACATACGAACATCCATGCACCGGGCGGAATTCGAACCTGCGACCCTTCAGGCACAAGGCAGCTACGGCCCTTCAGCCTGAACGAAGTCGGCTGAATAGCGGTATAGGTCGGCACGTTTATTTTTTTACATTTACATTCAAGAGGTTTACAACATTTTCTAAATCACCTACTGTAATTTTCGATGAACATACCAGGCCAAGACAATTGATATAGTTTGTGAAATGCTCCTGTGTGAATACCATCCATCTCGAGTTTTCATCCAGTGTTATGGCGTCCTGTCAACAAATACTGTGATTGTCCTCTGTTGGCTTCTTCAAGCGGATATGATGAATAAATATTTCTAAATATCATACGTGGTGTATTTGCTTTTAAAGTAATATTTATTATTATTATTATTATTATTATTATTATTATTATTATTATTATTATTATTATTATTATTAGGACATTATTGGGAAACTGTAGAATTTCTAAGTATTGCGAATTATGCGACGCGAATTGTACCCGGGCCGCAAAGAAATGCGATCCAAGCTGAAAGGCAAATTTAGGGTTCCACGAAACCGAAAAATTGGTTAACCTAAAAGACCGTCCGCCCGTCCGCCCGTCCGCCCGTCCGCCCGTCCGCCCGTCCGCCCGCACTTTTTGTTAAATTGAACCAAAGCCAGTGGCCCATATACATTATAAAAATGCTAGCTGGTTCGATTTTAGTGAACTCTATGTATTGTTTTTTGTGGATACAGGAAGAAATTATTACAGGAAGTAAACTATTGCAGGGAGTGGAGAAAGAAAAAACTTTTCAGAACCGTGCATTCTAATAACAGTAAAGTGTTTGCGAGAGGAGGGACGTTTGAGTTATTTTCGTACCATTTGCAGCACACGAAAGAAACTGAGAAAACTGGAATAAGGTGGCGGAGAGGGGAGGGTGAATGGGCGGGCGAGCAGCTGCAGACCGACACGAGCTGGCGCCAAGTCCGCCCCATTCGATCTGCCGCTCTGGGTTGCCATTTAAAAAGGCAATGATTGCGAACAGACACACTAATTTGCATGACGCCAGGTGAAAGGTGGTGTCGTGTGGTATAAATAGTGGTTGTCATATCACTGTGATATGGTGTGTAATGATAGTGATGATGGTGATGAGAGACGTGACGCGCTGATAGGTGACATGACGGCGCTGGTGATCAGTGACGGCGCTGGTGATATAGCTGACGCGCTGGGATATGACGGCGCTGTGATAGGACGCGCTGGTGATAGTGACGCGCTTGATAGTGACAGGGCGCTGGTGATAGTGACGCTGGTGATAGTGACGCGCGGGTAGATAGTGACGCCGCTGTGATATTGACGGCGCTGGTGATAGTGACGGCGCTGGAATAGTGACGGCCTGGTGATAGTGACGGCGCTTGTGATAGTACGCGCTGGAAGATAGGGACGGGCTGGAGAATAGGACGGCCTGGAGATAGTGGACCGGCGCTGAGATAGTGACGCGCGCTGCGAGATAGTGACGGCGCTGGAGATAGTGACCGGCGGAGATAGTGACGGCGCTGAGATAGTAGACCGCGCTGTGAGAATAGTGAACGGCGCTGGAATAGTGACGGCGCTGGAGATAGTGACGGCGCCTGGAGATAGTACGCGCCTGGATGATAGTGACGCGCTGTGAAGATGGACGGCGCTGATAAGATAGTGAACGGCGCTGGAGGATAGTGACGGCGCTGGAGATTATGTGACGGCGCTGGAGATATGACGGCGCTATGATAGTGACCGGCGGCTGTATTATAGGACCGGCGCTGTGAAGTGACGGCCGCTGGTGATAGTGACGGTGGAGATAGTGACGGTGGAGATAGTGACGGTGGAGATAGTGACGGTGGAGATAGTGGCGGTGGAGATAGTGACGGTGGAGATAGTGACGGTGGAGATAGTGACGGTAGAGATAGTGACGGTAGAGATAGTGACGGTAGAGATAGTGATGATAGTGTTGGTAAGGTGATGATACGGTTGGGAAAATCTTGTTTTTGGAGGTTGTATGAACTAACTTCTATTGATAAGTTTCAAATTTGCATTAATGGCTGTATATGAAACGGATTTAGGGACTAAGAAAGGATATAACTGCAAAATGAAAGAGAAAGAGAGATGGGAAGGAGAGAGAGAGAATAGGGAGAAAGGGAGAGGAAGAGTGAGAAAGAGGTAAAGTAAGGAGGTGAAAGGGGGAGATAGAGATAATGTGAGAGAGTGAGAAAGAGAGAAGTTAGATGAAGCTAGACTCATTAAGTGACGATGATTTTAAAGACAATAGGGTTGAGTAAAATAATGGGCAACAAGGAATGTAGTTAAAATAAAGACAAAGAACAAAACATAGCTTGACAGAAGTGGTTGGAAGGAGAAACGATATCTGATGTGTAGGAATTGCGAGGTACAACGGCGAGAATAAAATCGTTGAGGGAACGTCTAAGAAAAGATTATAATGGGGGGAGAACGAAAAGAAGGTTTAAGTAAGGAGCTGGTTCTTAGTGAAATCTGAAAATAACCGAACAATCTGGTGTCTCGAAGAAATGAGGTGCTTTATTAGTACAAGGCAATATTGGGAGCTCTGGTTGACAGAGAAGCATACAGTGTGCGGAAATATAATACCAAAGGGGACAATTGAGGGACATATAGTAATTAGACGGAATTGCCAGGTAGTAAGCGTGGGATAAATTACGGGTAACAGTCTCTTTCTGAGTTGTCGGTTGAGCGTCGACGAGATCTGTGAGTATATCATTGGGGTCGTGGTGTTGGCTTGAGAAGAGCGATGGCGGTCAGTGAGGAACAGCGACGAGAAAAGAAGTGATGAGATTTTTATAGGCAGCAGAGCCCCGTACTTTCTGAAAGACGCGGAATAAAGTAAGTCCTGCTGATAGTAGGTATACTAGCTTCGGAAGAATTAATTTTACTCAAAATTGCAAAAGGTAGTATGACAAAGGAGGTAGTATGATGATAAAGCGGAGTGGATACATGCAGTGGTGGCTCGTGAACCAATTTTCGGAGCCTAGACAGAGATTATAGAACACTGACGGATACAGTTGATGGAAGCTATGTTTGCCATGTATCCAATATTTTATTTTGTAAGTTTACAGAATTTATGCAAAACATTTGACTCTGGTTGATCCTAACATATTCCAAAGGAGTATTGTATATATATATATATATATATAT
>BOPP01000070.1:1522481-1535403 GCA_017312745.1 Gryllus bimaculatus | reverse complement strand
GTGTGTGTGTGTGTGTGTGTGTGTGTGTGTCTGTATGAATGGCGCGACAGCCCGCACCCGCAGATACCCGCACGCCGTATTTCGGTCTTCTCAACCTGAGAAGTGAATTTTCTCAACGTCACACAGCATCATATACTGGGACAATGCACGGAAAACGCACACTACTTGACTTGACCGGGAATCGAACCCCGGGCCGCGTAATGTAAAGCAAGCAGGAAAGCAAACACGCTGACCAAGAGCTAGATTTTCAACCCTATACTTAATGAAATTAAAAACTATACTGTTTTAGAAAAAAATCGTCGTCCGTCAGTTTCCATTTTCTAATTCTTGAACATTTTTATAATTTCTCAGTGTATCACAAATCGCGCCAGTCCAATATATCTAAAATTCAAGCTGTTCTCCATCACTTTAAAAGTCACTTGTAAACGTGCCACTAAAATTACATCGCAAAGGGTGGACGAAAAACCTCAATTAAGCTCTCACATAAAATTCAAATTAAAAAAACACTAGACACGCAGGAGGTAAACATTAATTTTTAATTTCCTTCTATCGGAAATAATTAAAATATTTTTATTATAAAATTTCTTAAATGATTTAAGAGGTAAAAGCAAAATAATGTGTGAATCACAAATAAAGATCTTACAACAATATGCAGTTTGTAACTCCTGTAATGTGAATTTAAATGATTTCATAATTGACGTACCAGGAAAGTGTCCCATTGGAGGGAGAAGAACTGGAGTTCACATTTACCCTGATAAAAATGAGATCTCTAAACTTCCGGAATCATACGTAATGGAAACAAACGGTCGGATTTACGATGAATTATCTCATACATTTTTATCGTAATATATGTTCATATATAGTGTTTATTGGGAGAGTATTAGGCATTCATATCGTGCGCGTTATGTTGGCGAGCGCCAAACAACGAGTTAAATCCGCGAGTGTCCTGTAGGCGTCTCGTAATGGTCACGTTAATGAATATTTCATTCGGAAGGCGCGGCGGAACCACCGCAAGTCATCGAAAGGTTTCACTTGTTGGTAGTTCAAAATGCAGATGGTGATAAAAAAAATTCCTTAAATTCACCGGTGTAACAAAAAGTCCTTTCGGGATGTTACAAGGTGAAAAATCACTGCAATTCGTGTAATAAAAAGCTTATGCGTTAGGTGAATTTATGTATCGGCATTAACGGGTGTGGGTTTTTACGTAACATACCATGACTCGTTCTACACCACGAGTGTAAACTCCCATTCCGTGTAACCGACGATTTACATTTTGCTTACGAATGTCTAAATCTGATATGAAGCTTCATAAAATGTTACCTGTCACGATGGCGCGTTGCGGTGTCAAATAAAGAACTGATATTTGTGTCGGACGTCGGCAGGTTTTGTACCCGCGGTGTAATTCCCGCAAACAAAGCAGCGCAAGAGAATATCTTTTACTCATTCCTTTCAGATAACCCAAAGAACCAGACAACCCAGCAGGTATAAATTTAGTGGGAAGATCTTTTAGCAATGTTCTCATCGTATGTATTAGAAGCGAATTATAAAGTATTTGTAAACATTAAATATGATATAATTCTCATTCATGAACAACAGAGATATGAATGTGGGATTAAACAGTTTACTATATGAACTATTAAAAAAAACGAAAGTATAATTTCAAAAATCAATCATGAACACACTGTGTTATGTAATAGAAAATAGACCACACTTGCCACTAATATTTTTCAGTGATTTTGACGTAAGGTGGGAAATTTTAAGTGGGTTAGGAGACAGAAAAAATAAATAACTTACAATACTAGCGCTCATGAGCCGCCAAATATGGTTAGCAATAAATGGAAATATTTGCTGACAATTAATTATAACAAGATTCAGAGCTTTGCTTTTAAAGCCCTGAAATACACTAACGTCGTCATTTGTCAGGAATTCGACAATTGTGACATGAACAATTCAAAAGCTTATATCAAAAGTGGCATCTCCAAAAACACACTTTTTCATGAAGATGAAGAATTCAGAATTAACTTTATAGACTGAATTCAACAGTTTTCGGATGTCGTTTATAATAGAAAAAAATGCCAGTTTCGAAGTTAACGTCGGAATCAGAGAGTATTTGGCAGCATAATGGAGAAGCGTCTTAAAAACTTATTTACACGAGAAAAAAAGCAGAAAACAATTGGAAATGATGAAACATCACATTGAAACTAGGCTCTTCAATTTTGCTGCAAGTAAATGGTATATTTTGTGCCCTGGGTACATTTCGTATGACTAGTTAGACTATACTAGTTAGACTAAACATTGATTGTAGCACAATACCATCTGTTTTACTCCAGCAAAAGCAATATAATCTTATTAGCTTAAATTATTGGTAATTACCCCATTGTCGCATTTTCACCACGTGCTGGCTTTCTGCATGGCACTTTGGTTACTTTTTAACTTCCCATCGTGCTTTCTCGGCTGTTTCGTTTATAACGAGAGAACAAAGCCTAAACCACTCTCCAGGCGCCGGGAAGATTCTTGAACACACTAACCATCCCGCGCACATTTTTTTACAAAGTTCATCATCTTTCAATATTAGAGGACCTCACTATTTATTTTCCGTGTGTAATAAGTAGCTGTGCCCGGAATGTGGGGACGGTTATTCACGTGTCACGTTCCATAACGAGATCTGTCGGCAGCACTTCAAATTAAATTGATGTGCAGTTAAGCCATGGACCCGGGTAAATATAGTGTGCCAAGATTGTGATCAATAAGCTTCTCTTAATCGTGCCGATACTTAAACCATAATAGCAAATGACAGAGCTTTTTTGTGTTGTAATTTGGCTGGTTCATTGGGGGATTCGCGGAGTACAGAAACTGACCGCCAGTCGATCAGTCATTAAAGAATGCCCCGACAAATTGGGATACTTTTGTCTGATTCGCTTTATCAAGAGCGCAGCTGCACCAAGGTGCTACGTGGTGTTCGTTGCCCTTCACTTTTTGTTGCGTCGTCATTTCTCGGTGGCAACTCGATATACAAGTGCATGGAGCACAAATAGCGTGTTGACATCATACCATCCGCTATTGTTTACTTAAATGATCACAAATTCCGAGAGGATTGAAAGGTTGGGGCAGTAACAAGATAAGCCACACCAGCTGCAGCAAGCTTCTAACTATTCGTACATTATATTAATATACTCTGACCTTGGAGATGTTTTTTTCATTAATTTCTATTATTTTGCAGATTCCCTACACACTTTCTTGAGAGCTTTGAAAAATGTAAGAAACAATATGGTCTTTTTCATAATCTTCGATCTAACCTTGATTCAGTAACTGAACTATAGCTTGTGAACAGTAGCAAAAAAGTCAATAACTTTAAGACTAAAAGTTACTTCTGTGTGAACAAAAAAATAATTCATTTTACCCTATATGAATTCCCATGCGCTTCATTTAAAACAACGGAATAAAGTATGATATTGCATACTCCGCACGCAATTATTGCGGACTGGTATAATTGTATAATTAATATTGATACGCGTACGGAAACGTAATTCTTGATTAGAAATTGAAAAAAGCCTACTAACCAAAAATTTGGTAATTTATTAATGCATATGATTGGTGAGAGACAAATATCTCTCGATAATTCCATATAGTAACATTTGGTGTCTCTTTGGAATCGAGAAAATGAAAAAAGATAATTCAAAAATGACCCTCAGGAAGTACTCTAAAATATCGTATAACATCATCATATTTCATACACATAAGAGACAAACTGCACAACATTCCCAAGACCGGAGCTCGGCCTTTCCTGCTGATTCCAAGATGTTAACACCTAATAATTTTGTATTCATATGCGAAAATTGCACTCATGCATACTTTTGTAGTTATTTAACTTCAAACTTGTTTTCCTGCATAAGTTTGGCAGAATTTCTTATGCAAAATATGGTAACCATATAGTACTGAAATTAAATATTGTTATCAAGTAGACATTACGGAATGAAATTATAATTATGTCCCATTTCACAGGCATTTGAGAAAATATGAATTTCATCGTACAGAACGAAAATTTTCCCGAATAACTTAATTAACAAGTACACGCTGAAGTATCTTGAGTCAAGTGGATGGTAAAGAGTTCGTAATAACATTTCTATTAGTGTTCCAACGTGTCACGTGGTCTTTCACACATGTGATGTTTTCAAGAGACAAACAATGTGACAGAAGATACATCATTACAAAGTTTCCTTAAGTACCTTAATAATCGATTTCCTATATATCAAGCAAAAAGTGCACAGCACATGTTCGTTGGGAACGTTCGCATATGTGATCCCTATCCAAGGATGGTATCTAGAATTCTCCCCTAAACGCTTTATTATTTCCAACAACATTTGAAAACGACATAATAAAAACATGCATTTACAGTTTTGAATACTAGTTGTTTATTTCCAGTGCTTCAATGTAATAATTTGGCACATCCTATAATGAGAGTGTTTGAGACATCCTATTATGTGAGTGTACGTATGTTACAAGACGTGAGTCTGCTAACCGGAAAACATGATCTATGGAATGAATTGAAAGTTTGTGGTATAAATAATTTTACTTGCGCGATTGACAGCAAATGCATTAGTTCAACGAACCGTACAACAATATTTGAAAAATAAAATTTTCGTTACTCTCGTGTTTTGTACAAGAAAAATGCTGTCAACATTCTAAATATTTTATCATGTACGTATGTATTCGGCATTTGAGGTCGACTTTCGACGTTGCCAGCTAGCTGACAGTGGCCTCCGTGCCTGGGCCTTGTTTATTTCCCCGTTTGGAAAGTAATGAAACATGTGGAAAAGACATATTCCTTTCTCCGTAACTAGCAAACTCCGTCTGTCTGGGTTTTCTTCCTCACGCAGCTACAGAAACGGAGACGATTTTAAAGGAAATCTACAACTCTATATATACCACGACCGGGAATCGAACCCGGGACCACGCCACGGGAAGCTAGTACGTTGCTCATGAGCCTTTCTAGAGGCTATAATTGAATCATAATTTTATTACATGAATCATTAAATTCAAATGACTATCTTTCGCAGAAATCATTAATTGCATAAGACAGTGTTATTTTGGTTTTATTAAGGAATCTTTCTGTACATATACTGTGAGGGGTTTTATAGTCGATTCTTTATTGACGGCGGCAAGCTTTGCGACGGAAACGGCGGATACGTCGACATCACTGCAGTAGCAATTATCTTATTGCTGAACTAACTACTAGAGCATCCACCAATATCGGAATAATTTGAAACACCTGCGACTGCAGAAAGAACTAAACAACTGACTCAAATGCCCTCTTGGTTGGGAAAACATACTACCGAAGTTTTGCCGATCGGGTTATATATACCCAAAGGTGCTCATTAAAAAGTTCAGAAACACAAATATTAGGGTTTTATGATACAATTAATATTTGAAAACCACATTAAATTTTTGAAATTCAAGCTGTAAAGGGATAATAAGGGTTATTATGTAGACTGTATTAATTATCGAAACTACTGGTGTATAAAAATTATGGCGGGACACCAATACGCGAAATATAACGAAACTTTTACTAGCCTAAAAAATAATACAAACGAAACCGATAGAAAAAAGGGAGGAAAAGAAAAAAGAAAACCGGGCGTCAGAAAAGTTTTGTAGTAATTATTAACGCGCCTGTGGAAGTTTTGCTTGTAACGTCTGAGTATATTGCAAACGTTGAGTGACTTATAGTAAGAGACCACAAGATAACCTGTAAGTATGAGCAATTATAAATAATATGTAGGAGAGAATTCAACCTGCTTATGCAAAGCGAGCTACCAAGATTTTATTATGATTGGTCTAATTTTCCAAGGATCATCTGCACTACTGAGGAATAATGAACTCAAATGCGCGGTTGTAGTGGGAGTGGTGGTAATGTTAGTTGTACTGATGGTGGTGTTGGCGATGGTGGTGATGGTGGTGATAGTTATGATAATAGTGGCGGCAGCAGTGGCGACACTGGTGAAATTGGAGGTGGTGTACGTGGTGATTGGGGAGCAGTGAGATCAGCGGTGGCGGTGGCAACAAAGGCGACAGCGGTGAGGGGTAGGATGACTACAAAGTGGAGAGACGCAATCTCTTGCACACGAGAAGTAAAATATGGAGACACAGCGGTCTCTGCTCCGATCTTCACAAAGATTCTCCGTCACAGCGCTGCATCTTTTCTCGAGAGCTCGCTCAGACAGATGCTCTCCATCGAACAACTTCCATCAGCAAAACTTCCAACTTCTACGAACGAAACTGAGGCACAAGGAGCTGAATTGATTGATCCACTTGCTGAAAAACACGACAGGATTACACGCACGGCGCGGGAATATGATAAACTAATCCCTCCTCACTCGCACACTTCTGAAGCCCATCCTTCGGGACGAGCCGGCCCCTTCCAGTCGCCACTTGAGGCGCCGCTCACAGATACCGGGGAAGTGGTCCTCAGACACACCGACGTCGCCGCCACCTCTACTCACGGCTTCGCGCAGTGGTTCCGAACAATGAAGTGTCAATAAGAACATCATCCAAATAAAACACTCGTCTGAAATCGAATGGTACAATTTCATTTTTTTATTTTTTTATTTTATTTTATTATTTCCTCTTTTTCTGAAAACAGCATTACGGGAATTATTTATTCACATTTTCATCTTTAAACTAATACAGTAAATGCATTTAATTCATCATAACAAGAACCAATGAAGGGCAGACCATGTTTCTGACAGTGGATTGGTTAGTGGTTAAATTTTAAATAGACAAACAGTTACTGGTGATCAAAAAATAAGTAAAAAAGAATAGGAAATAGTTTCAATTTATGAAATTAATGGTTGGAAGGGGTGTAGACTTTATGATGTTACCAGAAGTAGAAAATGAAATCTCATGCCTTGTTCCGTAATAGTGTGTTAATAACATAGAAAACATTTCGGTGGCATTGCGGTCATCTTCATCGCTTGAAGATTGTCGCAATAGAGCTGAAAACGCTTTACGCGTTGCAAAAAAATCTGACACACACACAAACTAAGAAATACCTGGATTTACACAACATTTTCATCCCCTGGTTACAAAAATCGTAGATGTGAGCGTTTCCTCGACCCCATTAATTGGACGTATCTTGAAGTCAATGGCTTTCCCCCGGCTTCCTTTCGGCGCGGCCCACTGCGCGGCGCGGCGGCACTCCGATTTAGCCCCACCTTATCTTAACAACCCCTGTGGGGAGGGCGGGGGTTGGGCGCTGGCAAAGGCGGCACTTCCAGCTACCGCTCTGCGCCGCCAGACCATGCTCACCCGGCCTGGCCCGCGGCACACACCCGGGAAGATGGCGCCACCGAGAGAGGTGGGGGGGAGGCCGCGACGCGCGAGGGCAGCGGCTCAAAACGCGGATGGGACGACGAGGCCACGCACGGAAACGCACAAAATTTGAAATATTTCATATATTAAATCCGCCTGAAAATTATAAATTTGTGAATTTATTTTAATGCTAATGCAACCAATAATTCACATTTTAAAATGTTATTATCCCTACTTTTGTACCGAGTTCAATTTGAAATATTTGTGGTAGAAAAACAACGAGAGAACAATTAAAAATATGAAATGTTTTAAACTGTCAGAACACACAGATTGAAAACTCTGTATCAATTAACTTCTTATTCTTTCCATGAATATTTTTGAAACCACCTTTTCTGTACTATTTGCAAATCGTATCTCTCATATATTTTCTGAATGGGTAGTTGGCGAAAAGGCAGTGCAGATGGACGAGACCATGGACGAGACCATGGACGAGATCATGTGCGAGATCATGTGCGAGATCATGTGCGAGACCATGTGCGAGCCCATGTGCCTCTTAGTGTGCACGTGCGTGAACATTTGCATGTGCATGAACGTATGTGTGTGCATGGGGGCGACGGCGACACGGTATGTGCTGTACGAAACTATCTGATACTTTATAATGGATTAAATTAACGCTGAAAATGGTACGAAAAATAGATTGTATGATACTCTCACACGAAACAGTATTTCATTACATTCTCCAACATTTTTATTACAAATATAAATATTTTAGTGCAATCATCGACACAGAAAATTCATGATGAATATATTGATGCAACTCGCAAAATTTCGATGTATTACGCCATTCACACTATATAAAATAAAAAGGAGACAAACCACAAGAATTACCTTTTATTTGTTTTCGTCCAGTACCTGTACGTCAGCCTGTTCCTACAAACATTTCTACGCATAATTATTTGGTTTTTAAATAGTTCGCTTTTTATAAAATTTAAATATATGGGATATTATATTCCAGTAACTCCTGGAGGACGTATAGTCGAAACAAACATTGCATACATAGTTACTTGAATAACTTACATTCAAACAAACTTCATTTACGAACATCATCTTCCGCGAATTAAAAAAATGCCAATATTAATCTTTAAGGTGCAAGTCACAAATTGTTTCGCCATTTCTTATCGCTATTACATAGTGTAAATTTTCCCAAATAAAGAGGCTGTATTACTTTCATTGTTAACAAATTTGTTTTTCTCATTCAGTAGCAGAGCTTTTCTCTCCACAAGGCATTTGCTGCGGCTTTGCCTTCAACATCAGAGGTGGAATATAAGCTCTTACGCATACTCGACTACTGAAAAGCATCAGACCAAGAGGCGCAAGCAAACAAACGCCGACTGAAGATGTGAGACACACGAAAGATGCGACATCAGGATGGACAGCAAAGATACGACCCCGACTGCGCAGTACGCAGACAAGACTGCGTCTCACGACAAATATAAAACGCGTGACGGTCACGAAGAGCATCACCTTACGAACCGTGAAGCGACAGGCCCACTGATGACAGCGAAGATGCATCTTAAGAGGGGGACATCTTAATCATCCGAACTCCTTCACATGCTCTTCTCCTTCATGGCTATTTATTTCTGTGCCCAACAATATTCCATTACATATATATTTTTACTTTCCCGTACACGTACGTATATACTTAGATATATATGTAGTATTGAGACAGTTATGTAATGCAGCGGAAAATCTATTTCGACGGAAGTTCACGTTTTGGGGTCTCCTGATACTGAAAAAGTGATTTTTCTAAACGTCCGTCCGTGCGTCCGTGCTTCCGGCCGGCCGTGCTTCCATCCGTCCGTCCGACCAATGGTCCGTCCGACCATTGGTCCGTCCGACCATTGGTCCGTCCGACCATTGGTCCGTCCGACCATTGGTCCGTCCGACCCTTGGTCCGTCCGACCGTTGGTCCGTCCGACCGTTGGTCCGTCCGACCGTTGGTCCGTCCGACCGTTGGTCCGTCCGACTGTTGGTCCGTCCGACCATTGGTCCGTCCGACCGTTGGTCCGTCCGACCGTTGGTCCGTCTGTCCATTTGTCCGTGTGTCCAGTGTCTGTGAACACTACTAGCGCCTAAACATTATTTTCCAAATTGAAGAGACTTGCGTCGATCTGGCTCGAGTCTAATCTTCATGAACAATCTTTAAAATTTGGGGATACTTTACATAAAGCCCCCGGACACTTTCAAAATTTTCACAAAAACCGGTCCAAATTTTTCTTAAATTTGTAGAGGTAGAGGAAAATACACTTATAAAGGTGGCATAGGTCCGAGTTTCACGGTTAACTCTGAATTTTCGAAAATGGGAAAAGTATTATTTTTTTCGGCATCTTCCTGCAACTACAAAATTGAAGATAAGATTTTCTCAAAAAACGTTTCCAATTTTTTTCTTTACACTTTTGGAAGGGATAGTGGGGGCGTGGCTGACATCTCGTACCTCAGCAGCAATATCATCTCATTCGTCCACATGCATCTCTCATAGCCATTCAGCATCTCGTAAACACCCGAAGCATTTATTGAGAGGAAACCAATGGAAAACCCCCCTACGTTTGTTCTACGAACAGACTACGTCATTTATTATCACTTCCCCTACACCTCCATCAGTATTAGACAAATATATTAAAATATTTTGAAACCCATGTTCTAGCATAATCTGACCTTCAGACATGCTATCATATCTTTAATATTGGGATCATTCAATTTGTTAGAACTCAAACCGGAGACTAACGTATTGACACGCCATTATTTCTTCAATGAAGGAGTAGCATTAATACATTCACTGTCGAAAACTCACTGCGAGCAGCTTCACCCATACAACGTTAAACTCAAATTTTGGCAGAATTGTAGCAACATATTGTGTGCAAATTTAGTTCAACTGCTGTATACAAGAAAATTCGAAAGATTAGTTCAGTAGTCAGTGCCTTCTTTTTTCTGTGACCAGCCTATGCAAAATATTTTATTTCCCCTCCCACTCATCCTCTTTTTCCTTACTCGCAAAAGTTTTTCTTCAAGTTTTCTGTTCTCGAATCGAAGGTTATCCTGGAAAAAGTTTACATCAGAAACCTTGGAACATGGAATGGGCCTCTCAGATGTCGGAGGGTGATTCAAAAAATTTGAACAAGGGCGATCTTTGTCAAATACGAAATGCGTTGTTCATATTACGCGATTACTGTACAGGAGGTAGATGCGCATTGCCTTTCCCTTAATCATTTGTAATGTGTTAAGGTGTAGTCATTATTCACGGGTTTCAGAATAAATGTCAAAAACTTCTAGAGGATGTAGGGTGTCAAAAAATATTTTTTTTTGCTGCTGTACATGTGGCAGGATATCTCCCATAGCCATCTTACACATCTTACATTTACTTCATGTTTGTTTGGCAGCTCCTCGGGCACTGGAGTTTGAGAATTACACATTTTGACACAGTACAGATATTTCGTCCACCTTCCAACGATCATTGCAAGATGAGATGTGTTCCAATAAGAGGCAAATATCACATGTGCAACTTCGTAATATGTGATATCTCACTACATATACCTGGCCAGAAAGTGATCATTTTCGATTCCGTATATGCTCTGGAAGTTTGTAACATTTATTATTAAACATCTGATTTCAAAGGCCCCACATACTTTATTAATATAATGGTTGAGGTGGCTGAGAGATCGGTATTACATTGCAAATGCTTCGCGTTTTGTACACAACTCACTACCTTTCATTATAATATTATTTTTACCAGCAAAAGTTCAGTTTTCTGTGATTCAATTTCTTTCACTGTATTGAGTGTAGTGTAAATTATGCGCAACCAAAGGCGAGTTACAATGCCTAACATCTCACATCCTTATTCTTAAACACTGAGAACGTTTCGCGCTCCCAACGTATTTCTAATGAACTAGAAAAGCGTTGAGTTGTTGAATCATCGTTATATCACTTCACTCAACAATTGATTCAGAACGCCAACGGTGAAGTGCGACCTAAGGTGGTTCTCGGAAGATTTCAAAGGAGTGACGTAAGAGAAAAAGAAGTGAACTCTTGTATAAGGACATTCCTTCCGAGCAAGACACGCAACGACGATCCCCAGGAGCTCAGGATACCAGTGGTGATAAGGTGGATAGCGTATTAGGCGGTGGTAGGAACACGGAGGGAAACCCCCCCACTGCAAAATGGCCCTCACGGACCAAAGCAGACGCAAAGATACCTGGTGCCCACGGCAAGAAAAAAGGGCTCCGCAGCGTCGCGAGTTCCAGGCACATGGATGACTAGTAGGGCTCGCAGATTAAGGACCAGATGGCCCTCGCACGTGCGTCAAGTGGCACTGTTGGCGAAGCTTTAGAAGGAAGACGCCACGCCGCTATCAGAATGGTGAGGATGGGGAAAGGGATACTGAAGCACAAACGTATCTTCACTCTCGCCAGCGGTTCTCGAATGATACCTGACGACTCACTTCACCATACCACATTTATACTAATATATGTTATTTTATATTAAATATTGTGTTTGAACGCTCTAGCTGATCATTGACCCTTTAAAGTCTTGACATATTGACATTGTACCAAGTACACAGAACTTTGAAACGTATTTGTAATTTCTAAGGCAAGGTGGCAGTTAAATTATTTAATATATGAAAACATAGTACTTAGTAAATCTTAATATACCAATATTTTAATAATTCTTATCTGTATCAACATCAATCTTCTACTGTAATATATCAATAATTTAAAATAAAATTTACTATAAAACTAACCGACGAGGGAGAGAGAGACGGGCGACTGGGACGGACGCGCAGAGGCCGAGCAGAGGAACATTTTGAGGAGTCGTGTCCGGTCGCGCGGAGGCGACCGAGTACCGACATACGACCAAGATACATACCATACATACATACATACATACATACGACCGAGTACCGACATACATACATCCGTATTGGCCTCCCTCCTGCAACTGCCAAATATAACTCGAAAAGAAGGCAGGCGGATCACAATGATCGCCACGTGCAGTACGAAGCCAGCGCGAGTCTTCGGGATTCACGACATTTGCAGCGAGTCAATCGGATTCAAATATTAAGTTCGCACAGTCATTTACATTGGCCATGAGTATTCCATGGCCGAACTTGTTAATCTCGCACCGTTGTGAGCTCGTGGCGGTCACTCGAGATGCTAATCAGTTACGGTAAAAGTAGTCATAGTCACTCGCGTTGTAATTCGCGTTATTAGGAAGGCCAGAAATGCGGTCGAATAGAATCGCACACATCAGAACCGGGAGCCGAGCGTTCACCTTGGACCTGGGCGCCTTCATGATCGTCCGCGGAGAGGGGGATGAAGGCAGTTTCATCACGCTGCGGTGCTACAAAGACGAGCATCCGCTTTGCGACTCTCTAAGATGTTCTGAGGTCAGCATTCCCGGGTACCTGCGGCGTCAAGTGAGGCAATGGATGTTATGGTATGTGACTAATGACTTAAGTATTTCATTCATCGTAACAAGTTAGAAGACAGAAGATCACTTGGACATTAAATGTGGCAGTTTGCCAGTAGTGGCAGTTTGCCAGTAGTGGCAGTTTGCCAGTAGT
>BOPP01000070.1:1498311-1521028 GCA_017312745.1 Gryllus bimaculatus | reverse complement strand
GGCAGTTTGCTAGTAGTGGCAGTTTGCTAGTAGTGGCAGTTTGCTAGTAGTGATAGCTACGATGTACGTATGTAGAGCATGTTTTGTTAAGCACTCCTTTCGCTAGTTGTCGTAGGAATAGAGCCAGCGGGTGTAGGTAACTATTTTGTGAGGAATAATTACCAATCAAATCCGTACTTCATTTACCGATGCAAATAAGGTTTCTGTAACTCCAGAGAAAAAAAATTATAGTTTTCAAATGTTACTGTCTTTTTGATAGAACTTTCATTCATCATTCAACTCGTTAAGATTAAAAGATGTGGAAGAAGTTTTGGAGCTCAAGAAAATGTGCACAGATAGTACTTCTCCGCTTTACGTCACACACATTTTTACCGTCTTTTGCGAAATAAACCAAAACAAAATACATCAGTGGCACTGATGTAATTACCTTACAAATTGAAGGCTACAATCCTGAAAATAAGTTTTATAAATGTATTAAACAAAATAGTTTAAAAGAAACTCAAGTTCAAAATACGATGTAATGACTTCAAAAATGTAATATTTTACGTTTTACCTATTTCACGTATCGGATCTGATGGCTACCCCGATAAATGGGCAGGAAATACTAAATTTCAGAAAGTAATTCTTTGGTACATCAGCGTCGATCTCATTGACTACGTCCGGATTGAAGATCGGGAGGTTCAGCAGGACTTCTCAGTAGATCTACGATATCAATTCTATGATCAACGTAAACTTTATAAATTGTATACCTTTATAAAAATCTAAAGTTTTAAGTAAACGTTCGTGTACAGTTATTCCCAACTATTGTTTGTTTTTTCTTATTAACAATTAAGTGCATAAAAGACTTATCATTGCTGAAGTTCAAAATCCATGATAAAATTGTGTACGTCCCACGTTCATTCCAACTAACTCGTAAACATGATTTCATACACGCGACATACATCATACGTCTACTCGAATGAAGCGATAAATAAAGTCTCCATAATGGATCTAGCAAGCTTTTACCTAGAGAATCACAATGGAAACACTATTTGGGACAAAATAACGCTTCATTATAGTTTCTTTTCCAGTCATAGGATTCTAGAATGTTCTAACATTTAAATAGGCTCTGGGTTTGAAAAGTTTGTTTTGACAATGACAGGGTTCACTTGTCAACACGTATCTACGAACAGTTTCATAAGCAAGGTCTCTGTTTTATTACTGATTTACTACTACAGAATAATTAATCACACCAGTCACTTACGAATTCCAAATAAGTACATATTAAAAAGTATTTGCTACAAATATTCAAATGAGCATTGCAATTCTTCATCAATATCATAGTGTACATTTTTAATACGAATATCAAAACAACGGTATAAAATAGTATAGGCATAACATTTCGCATTTCCTGAACCTACAAAGATCAATGAACCTTCGAACTGAGTAACAATTTTCTAGAATCAACAGTAGTAATGACGATCTGCTAGGACTGACGTCACTGCTCGCCAATCTCCATTTATTTCTATCCTCCCACTCTAAAGTAAGTATAGCTCCCTAGCTAATAAATACAGCTTGGACGAGCGTCGTTCACCCAAGGTCGCCTGTAATCAAGGGAGAGCGCTCGTACTCCGGCTTTGGCAGCTGAAGGGGAGAGGGCAAGGAATGAGTGATGCTCCCGATTCTGAATTGGTGTAATTAGGAAGCAAGCGAATGTGGTACGACCACTCTTAAATGAATAAAGTGAGCTTTTTCACCTTGATAGGCATCATAGGAAATGTTGAGAAAGGATCGGAGTTTTTATTTGACGATCGGTATTTCCAGAAATGGCCTAAGAACGTCGAGAGCGACAAGAGGTCGCCAAATAATCATCAACGTAAAACGTCATAGTGTGTCATGGTACAATTTTCAAAATTAACATTGACAATTCTTATTAAATCTCACAAACAAATGTCAATGTTAATTTTGAAAATTGTTGGGTATATATGCAGTCGACAAAATTTTGCAAAACCAATATTTTGAAATCCCTTTTATGTTCATAAAAATGCAATTAATAGTGAGTAAACAAAAAAGTACTACAAGAAAGAGAAAAGGGATTTTTCAAGTACTTTTTGGTTTCGTAATAATTGTAGTTATTTACCTTCTACCAAAGCATTGAACATTATGCTGACCACGTTGAAAGGCAGCAAACACGCGTGAGCAATTGAAAAACCAGCGATTTTTCCCTAATGTACTCCGTAACAAAGTGGAGCTAATATTCGTACTTTCGTTGCCGTAATAAATCGAGTGCCTTCTGGTTACAAGGCGCAGAGCATTAACTCATTGAATATAGTACATGGAATACATAGCATTAAAAGGAAGCGAACTCGCCTAAAGGAATCACGGCTTTAGTAACTTGCATGATCTCTCTCAGTAATGGTCTCAGTCTCTGAATTTCAAATTGTTGCAGCCCAGTTTTACGTTCATTTAAATATCCGACAGCGCGCAGGTGAGTCCAAGATGTCGAAAAGAACGTTCACGGCAACCTAAAGAAGGCAATTTAATACATTATTATATCCCATATTCCGGTCTCTTCAGCGTATAACTTCCTTCGAAAATGTTGTCCACACATTTTAGTACATGTTAAGCCATAAAAAGTAACGATTCTGACGACTTGTCAAAGAACAGAGATCAATGAACTGGAGAATACACTGGAGAGAGCACTGATTTTTATAAACAACGTAATACAACACGTTATCATTACGATCTTCGGCAGCGACATGCCACGCACCTTCGCTCTGACGCAGGTACGCATGCAGGCAGGCCGGCGACCAGGCGCGTTCCGTATTTGGAGCAGCAGGCGCTGCGCACATACAGCGATCGATTTACGCAGCGGCGCGCGGGAAAGCAACATCACTCGCCTCGCTTCGTTTGCATCGAGAAGCACTTACCGTGGAGATGGTCTACACGTCACAGTCAACACCCCGCCGGAGGCAACGGCCGCGGCGCGTGCCGACCGGCTGGCGGGCGCACGCCCTGAGCCCAGGCGCCCGGCCTCCAACCCGTCACATACCGACGGCGGCTCCCGGAGCCCCCATGGCCCCCTGGCTCCCCTGGCCCTCTTTACCAAACTTGTTTATGCGACAGAAAAACACCGACGTTCAAAGAATGGCAAATGCAGGGAGGGTAGAGGGTAGAAATAAAAATTAAATGTTGTTGCCTTGACATTATTTTATTACCTCAAATGGGGCAATTAATTATCGCACTAGGTACTACGACTTAGAAATACAATAAAGTTATGTTAACACGAATTCCAAGGGGCTAAAATATTCGATGTTCTTGTTATAAAAAATCGTGTTATCCGATTTATATTATATATTCAAACATACATACATACATAGACACATACATACATAGACACATACATACATAGACACATACATACATAGACACATACATACATAGACACATACATACATAGACACACTCATTACTGCTTTTCTTTGGCGGGACCAAACTTATGTTCATTTGACGACCAACTTCGTATTAAGTGAGTTCGTGCTAACGAGGGTTTACTGTACATCGAATCTTCATATTTCTTGAACAGTACAGAATACGACTATGTTCTGGGGTACTTCTCTGTCTGCTGACCAGCAGCCCTCCCACCGCCGCCGCCGCCGTTACGTTCACCTCCGCAGCCCAGCATCTGCCGGCGTCGGCAACGACGCGGCGGAACCCGCGCGAGCCCAGTGAAAGTGAGCGCGCGGCGCGCCCAGTACTTCGCGCACAAGCCGCGATTCCCGACCATCACCTGCGTCTCTGCCGCGCGCGCCACCGCCCCACCGCCCACGTCCCCCGCCCCGCCTGCGTCTCACCCCCTGAACAGCGCTCCACGCCCAGTGCGTCCGCGGCGGAGCATGCGCGTGGCTTGAGGGCTGTTTTCTAGAGAGCGGGGTCGGCACGGGCGCAAGAGCGGGCGGTAAGAGCTAGAGGAAGGACGGACGGACGGAAGAAAAGCAAATAGAGTGCGGGCGATACGGTGGTAGGATAAGGCGAGCAGGGAGGACGAGATAGTGTGAGGCCAGGTGGGACGAGAGGCGCGGGCGGCGGGCGGGCCGAGAGGAGCAGGCGTGAAGACCGGCGGGCACACCGGTAGGACGCAGGCGGAGAGGAGGGCAGGTGGACCGGGTGAGAGCAGGCGGATGAGAGGGCATGTGACCGGTGAGAGCCAGGCAGGATAGAGGGCGGACGGGAATGAGGGTACGGCCACTATTGCGCACGCCGCCGTCGTTTCCGCCGCCGTCCACCGCGATCCACATTCCGCCGCCCGCACCGCCCTTCCCGCCGGTGATTAGCACCTTTTCGGCTGAGCGAGCCCGCGGGCGCCGTGCTCAGGTTATCGTTCGCATTACTGCAATTTCGGCTTATATCACACGCCTAAGCACCGGCACCTGTCTCGCAGCGGGCATGTAGTGCCTGCTTCTCCGTCTCCGCCGCCGCCGCCGCCGCTGCGCTACACTACCTCTGTTAAGGAGCAGAACGCATCACATCGGTGCAACATTACCGCTATGAACTCATACACTCACATTCTCGAGTTGGTAGGGGCAATGTTCTCCCTTGAACTATGACTCAAGAATTTTACGGGCGGAATCAGTTAATGTTTCTTTTTTATTTTTGAATTGATGAATACTTTATCGTTTAAAATAATATTACATTTTAGAAATTCTTGTCGTTCATTATTTTTGGGCTTTAGCAAACCTCCTATCGGCTGCTAAACTTCACACGTTAGACGACTATTGTATTTAAGCCCTATTGCTTAGTACAGCCCTCCATCCGGCTCATGGTGTCATTCTAATTCATCGACATGGACGTTGATGTAAATGAATTGGCAGTGAAGACGAGATTTCGAAATATGGCGAATCTTTCATGCCACAACCACATGCTAAAGCCTTCATACCTTAGACGGGATTTAAACCCATGCCCTAAACCTTCGAAGCTTCTTAAAGCGGGAGTTGGTTTATGTGTTATAAAGAAATTATATAACTTTTTTTTGTTCTTCAAAATACTCAAATCTGTCACCTTTGTACACTTCAGAAATGAAATTAATTAACTTGCTTTTACGGTCTTACGTTATTCCTAACAATACATATAGATGATACAATGCTCTAAAAAGGCTTAATTCGGTAAAAAAAATGCATAACACGAGTATATTTTGATGCTTGCGACTCAAGGCTTTGTTACCTAGCAAACTCGTGGCCTTTCATTCTCAGTCGCTCAGTCTTCTACGACGACAATCCTACTCCCTTTAGACGTTTTAAATTTTCTTATAACATCTCGCAATATAAAAAACCGCTTCCGTTACATTGACCTCTCACATTTATTGGAGATTTCATTCTCTCCCCACTGCCCCACCCCGCGCGCCACTGAAGATGTTTTCGCAGAAACGGAAGCAGCGGCCGGCGATGGCATAAAAGTCGGAGGCATCGTATATTACACCGCCTCTGCTCCGATCTCGAGACGGAACGACCGGTGCCGAACTATTTAGCTATCAAAACTCGTGCATTCTTTCTGTCTTAAATACATTCCATTTTTTCCCCACTATGCTTCGTTGATCACTTCATAATGCAGAATAGAGCATTTTGCATATATTCTCATGTACACAATAACCGAAATGCGGCCTGGACTTTTCAGAACATGTTATAATCACAATATTTGAACGTTATATGCAACACACAAAGTCCTTGCTTGGCATATACGGATGCCCTACTGATGGAAGATTTTTGGTGGATTTTTGGTGCCCTGTCTGTCACAAGTTGTATGTCACTACATGGAGGTGCTGGCTTGTTTTGGTAACATATTAAAATTACATATTATTGTTTTTATTTACTTCAAAACACTTTGCCATTGGTAAATTCTTTTTATTTTTCAATTTATTTAAAAAATTAACAGCATCTTTGAAGTACGGTTAAAAAATCTCAAGTTTCAGTTAGTGAACCTTTCAGCAAAATGAAACTAATACTTTTAAGAATAGAACATATATAATCTTATACGCTCACATTGCGATTTAGAATTCTCACTATCGACTTTCCGAAGCAGCCAACACAGTTTGCCTCATTGTAAATTCAAAATGTTCGTGCACTTTATTTTAGTGAATATTTAGTGTACAGGAATTTTAAAACTGTAACATTAGATAGAGTGATTGATTCAAAAGTAAGGTAACGCGAGTCATCCGTATTAATGACAAAAAATTAACTAAAGCAATTCTGTATTTCTTGGCAAATTGAATTGTTGAGATTCGGTATCGAATAAAATACTCTTCGCGAATTTTCGTGACAAAGAACTTAAAACGAAGTCGGCGTATTTTTTTAAGGTCGCTTTTTAATATCTTGGTCATTAGGCGACCATAGTGATAGTTTTAACTGTAGAGGGAACCGTAGGAATAACACCTAAGAACAACAGAAACACACACAAACTCCACGCACCAGGCGATCCTTCGAGTCGAGGCTGCTATGGTCTTTAAAACTTAGCGACCCCGACTATCCACGCCGGACCATTATTATCAGAATAAATGTGAAAAATTCGCTACATCTTTTAAAATCTTTACGTATTTGACATCCACGGGAGGAGAAAAAAGAAACCTACTTTGTTTCTGATTCGTTCTCATACAATTCTTAGAAATCATCTTATTATTTGTTCAGATTAGTCCGGAATTTCTGACGATATGAAGGGGAACAGAAGACCTGTTTACTTAAACTTCGCGGACAAGCAAATGCTGAGTTCTGTTTACATCACTTACAATAATGTACAGTTGCCTTCTGCAAAGCACGAAGTCAACATTTTGTGTTTGCAAAAGTCGGGAAAGCGCAAAACGCTCGTTTTTAGATATTTGTGCGTTTTTGTCTCGCGTTGTGTATGCAGTTATCAGGTCATGAGAGTAGGTAACGCATTGACTTTGCAACGTCGCGTCGTCATACGATTTAATACCACAATACCAACCCTCTACTATACGATTATTGTCATTTACATATATTGTACATACCAGTCATCTTATTGGTAAAGATCAGAGGAAATAAACGCCTCTTAAAAAACTTAATTGAGAATAAAATACTTGTGTTTTGTCCAACTTTAGAAAAAACAAAGTGAAATTAACGCAAAATAGCCGATTATATTACGTAAAATTAAACAAATAATGGGAAAAAAAAGGATCGGAAGCGGAATTTTGCTACTGGTCCCAGCCTGGTACAGATGCGTCAGTCGCACAGACGTGATGCGCCATACTTTCGCGTGCGATATCTGCCCGACGTCATGCGGGCGACAAGAGGGTACAAACACAAATTCAATTTTGTTGCCTCGGCATTATTTATTAGCCGACTCATATTAACACGAATTCCAAGGGGCTAAAATTATCGGACGACGACCAACTTCGTATTAAGTGAGTTCGTGCAAACGAGGGTTTACTGTACATCGAATCTTCATATTTCTTGAACAGTACACAATACGGCTATCTCTTGGGGTACTTTTCTGTCTCATGACCGCCACCGTCCCGGCTGCCGTTCACATCCGTGGCGGGCGAGTTTCTGTCGCGGCGCTCGGTTCGCCGACCGCTCGCCCGGTTCCAGGATCCGCACTATCGACTCGCGGCGTGAGGACGCACGGCTATTACGCTCTTTGCGTCGTCGTCGTCGTCGTCGTCGCCGAGGCGGTCGCCACGCGCACGCGCCCAACAGGTGGCGACAGCGGTGGGCGCCGCGCACGCTGCCCCTGCGCACACGCCAGTGGCCATTCCACATTATCACCATCGACCCCGGCGACGTCGATGACGACTGATTGATTACTGTTTCAGGGCGCGTCAACTGCTATTGTCGTTAGTTTTCCCAATGTCACAGTCGTATGCCATTCATAAATATCAATAAGACGTAGAAGTCGCTTATGACACACTTTCACCGAGTTCGTGGTGTCAATATTTGCGAGTAGCGGGAGTTGCGGCTCGCCACGGCTGGTGTGGTTTATCTCTGTATTGGTCTAACTCATTTGAACGTTGATGGGCTAAATATTTCTAAATGCACCATTTCACGCACTCTCACGCTTTTTGTGCAGCTACAGAAAAATTTGAATACACTTTTCTCTCGCTACCATATTTTTGGATAGATGTACATACTCGTATAGTAATACAACTGTTTGGTTGTTGTGCTGACGTGGAATAACACAACGAACAAACAGTTTCCATAATTTTTTAGGAAGAAATTTTACGAATATCCAAATAACTGGGCGTTTGAGAAACTTTGAAGCCAACGTGGGTCTTTTGTACAAGCCTATTTGTGATCCGGTATTACTTTGTGTACGAAACACAGGAAGCTTTTTTTGTTATTAAAATTCGCATCAACAGCTAGATCATTAGTGACCTCAATTGCGTATAACGTTATGGTAACGGAGAATATGACATGATATGGTAGTGGTAGAGGTGTGAAAGGACGAACCCTAATACAACCATGCCCGCGGCGCGACTCGCACCCGCGATCCTTCGGTCCGAGATCGTTACGGCACTACTGCCTTACCGATCTCGGCCATCCGGACCGACACAGGGAGCTTTATTGCTTCATTCTGAGAGCTAGAGTATTTTTAAAATTTAAGGTCACATTAACTTCTAAGTCATTAGCGACCACAATTGCTTGTAACGGTATGGTAACTGTCAGGATGACACGATATGATGATAGGGGTGAAAGGACACAATACGATAATGCCCGAGGCGGGACTCTAACCCGCGATCCTTCGGTCCGCGATCGCTATGGCACTTCTACCGTAGGGACCTCGGCTATCCGGACCAACAAGGTAAGAGTTGAAAGCTATTATTTCAATATTTTCAAATGAAATGATAGTTACCATTTTACACAAAAATATATAGATGCTTTGCGTAATCTCTGGTCTATAGAGGGCAATACTATAAAACAATTTAACATGATAAACTTGGTCCATTTTCTTTATTCACAATGCATTCCTCTGCATAGTCTGATAACAGCAAACCGTCGAATGTTTTAATAATTAATGTGTATTGACAAGTGATGGCATTCATCATTTCATCTCAACATCAGGTCGTTTACAATTTCTATACCAAAATTTCAAAGGAATGATTTTAGTTTGGCAGGTATTCATGCTTAAGCTATCATCTTATCCTGGAGTCTTAAGAGTCGTACATTAACATCTACTATTCACTTCCCTCGTGGTTCCCGCATCAGTGGACAATGAACGTACTGAATTGTGCTAAATTGTTTTTATCTGTAAATCATAAAACAGTAATTGAAAATTAAAATAACTGCTCTAAATACATCCAAACTAAGCTTTTTAAAAGAATTTAAAACCGAAAACTTACTGCTTAATTAGTCAATTGGTTGGCGAAAAATGAATACCCTAATTTTCTAAACGTTAAAACGTATTAATATGACGAGAAGGGACGGAAAATAACATTTACAATCCCTTTGTTTTTATGTATTATTACTTGAATCTTATTATGTTCACAAGAGCAAGCATGAACTGCACTAAGTTACACAAAAAATATGAAAGTTACTTTCAGATTCTCCGTGTAGATGGGTTCTAACTGCGGCATTGGAAAACTTAACATTTGTTGGTGGAAGCCAATATAATTATACTCATTAAAGTTTAATAAATAAGTATTTCTACGCGAATGATACTCAAAAACTTATAAACTCGTTAAGTTATAAGGGCACATCCTCACATGCACTGTAAATGCTCTCCCCAAATCTCTCTGCAAAGCATTTCCAGACACCACAACCACCTATGATCTTGCCGAATTACAATTTTATGATCAGTATTCGACAAAAAGAAGCAGTGCCCTCGTTTGAGGCGCTCGACGCACTAAAAGATACAGAAAAAGCAACCACCGAAAACATCGCACACTTCAGTGTACTATCAACAGTTTTATTGAGGCGGTCGCGAGACGACACGGAATACACGTGGGCCCGGATCTTTTCTCCGAATCCTACCAAAGGAAAAAAATACATTTTCTCGCGAAATCCGAGAAGAAACCTCCCTACCTTCATCCGCAACAGGACGTCTACTTTCTAAATATCCGGCCACGACAAAAACCTCCCCCGGGGACCGTGCCACGTGGCCCCGAAGCACAAGCGAGCTGTCTCCAGAGACGCTCCGAAATCACACCGCTTTTCCGCAAAATCTGTCCAGTCGCCTCAGTTCGCATCACAAGCCCTTTGCGACGTCCAGCAGCTTTCCTTTACTTCGCAGACCGCCCTTTGTCCTCGGCGGAGTGGGGGGCGCGACGCCCAGAGAAGCGCGAGAGTCCGCGCCCTTGCCCGCACCCACGCGTGTCCTCCTTGACCGGTCGCAGCAGCAGCAAAAAGGGTTGAACTGCCCGCCTCCCGTATCACTTCACCGCAAACACTCCTCTGGGTCGCTCGCCCTTTTGTGGAGGGCGGGCGGGACGGGGGATGATGTATGGGCGAGGGGGAGTGACCGGTGGTCAGCCGAGTGACGGCGAACGGGGTGACGGGCCGGTCTTATTCTGCGAGGCCAAAGGAGGCGCTTTTCGTTCGATTTGCGGTCGCAGGGCCCGGCACCGCCGCCGCCGATAGGCCACGCTTTGTCAACCGATCGCCCGCGATCCACCCAGATGGCCGGAGCGGGATTAGAGGAGCTGGTGAAAGCGGGGGTGCCGCCTCCTCGTCGCGTCGCTTTGTGGCAGGAGGCGGGGGAGGGGGGAGAATGTGGCGGGTGCAGCGAAGAGGGCGTGCGCGGTGCGGACTGCTACCGTAGAGGAGAAAGCTCAAAAGGAGCTCTGATTTTGTAAGGTCCGCACGGACCGCCCAGAATTTTGAGGGGATGACAGGGATAGAAGAACCTGTATCTGGACACAATATGAGTATTTGAGTGAAGAATATACTTTGACACTGGACAATGTGCTGCGTCATCAAAGAATTTTACTCTTTCGAGAGACTAACGATTTGCTCTATTTAACTATTCTATTCGTAAAATATGTAACAGTCATTCTCTTATTACCTACATGGATATTCCAAAACGTTTGTACGTTTCATGAAATTCAAAGAAAAAATTAAAGAAATAATGTAGAAAAATTCATGGATTTTTAAAAATTGTTCTCCATTAATTATTTTGCTGTTTATGGTATTGAATGCGTAACAATATTCGAAGAACTCAACGAATACTGATAGAAAATTAATCGATTTTACTTTCCTTTTAACTAACATTTGTTGCAAATCTAGTCGTTGGAAGAACCCAGTAAGGATAAAAACATAATATATAATATTTTCACTTTTGCATTAGGTCTATAACAACAAATCAAGAATTGACGGTATGTAGGTGGTAGTAGGTTGACTCATCGAAATATAATTTTATGTATGTTATTTTAGTTACACATTTCAATATTCAATTGAAAAAAACTCACCCATTTTAATCGAGTTGGCAATAAACGCGCAATAAACGCCACGTAGCAGGTATTAGTCAATAGATTCGTATCGTAAGAAATCTTAAGTTTTGATTTTTTATCCAAAGGTCATTTTATTATTGTACTTTAATATCAAGTACATTCTATGGTAAAAAGAAAATTCTCTATAGCATGTGATAGATGTAATGATTAGAAACCATATCTATGAACGAAGGGGATAATGCTCAGTTGAATAATACGAAAGAAATAACGTAATTCGAAGTAAATAAACTCTTCGCAAATGTAAAATAGTAGGTAGTCTAAATGGTCAGTGACATTCTGAATGTAGTAGTTCGTATATTTTACTTACGGATGTAATTCATCTTTATTTCTAAATACCGTCTACAAAACAACGGTGATTCACAGATATATATTAATGGTATTTTGAGTGTATTGTAGAAGTTATAAAAGCATATGTGTTATAAAATATTAATAATAAGCGCTTTGAATATTTGATATTTCATACAACTCGAATGTATTAATACTTTGATATTGAGGTAGAAAGTATTCAAACTTAATACAAAGGTGTTACCACATTTATCACTGAAAAAAATTAGATTATTAAGTATTTTGATCACCCACCACAGAAGTTGAATTTCATGGACTACTAATGATACGCAAAGTTTAATGTGTACGGTCTACACCGCTCTGAGAGCTTCAGACAGAATCCACAGAAACTGCATTATAATGCATTCTCAAAATTAAAATGTTGGAATTATTTTTGTATATTCTTTATTTTAATTAAGCCGAAATGCGACTCTCTCCGACTTCAAGTGACTTCACATTCATGGCCTAATTTCGTAGTCATCGCAATAAAGGAATGCATCTAATATCAACCCAATCAAGGGCGGTATAAAGAGACGAATTTTGGGAGGGGAATTTTTATAAATTCAAAATGTTTTGGTCGAATCTGTCACGTTACAGATAATATGGAATGATGCAGATTCAACTCAGCTCGTGTTGCAATACAATTTTAAACGTTTTAATTCGAGAATATATTTTTTCATTAAAGTTTCGTGACAAATTAAAATTAATAGTTACTGATAAATTTTGGGAGGGAGAAATTTCCCTCAATTCCCTCTTTGTTGATACGCGCCTACAATACGAAAATACTAAATGAAAGCAAGTGTTGGTAACATTAATGAGTTAAAATACCTTCCTTTGCACTCTCACAACAATTCCAGACGATGCACGGACAACTTCACTTTTCACTTCCTTCTTTTTCAATTTTGACCTTTCTTTTTCAAAAAGAGGATTTTTTCATTAAGAAGTAAAATTCAAACTGTGCCAATTTTCCTCAGAGGCGAGAGTGAAAAGAAACAACTGTATAAAGCTCGATCGTGCTATGTTCGGCCTCGGTTTGCTAAACTATCTCCCTCGAATCACTTCCTGGCTTTAACACGTAAACTACTATCATTAACAGATACATTTTTATACTTTTATAGTATTGAAATTTTTTTACATCGACAAAACTTCATAGGTATCATCAATATCTTATTACTCAACAAAAACTATTTCAATGTGAAAAAAGTAACGCAAATCATCTCCAATGAATGGTAATAAATTATCTGCAACAATCATATAAAATATTAATATACATGTTCCTAAACAACATACCTATTATGAAAAGAAGTGGCATATACTGATATAATAATTGAAACTATCACATTCTAGTACTACAGAACCATTAATGTCATCGGGGTAAGAGAGACGCTATCACGCTTTTTTTACCCGCATTCCAACACACTCCGAAAATAGAGTATTAATTTCTTTAAGCATACTGTGTTCTAGCAGACTTAACTTCTAGTCATGTTTGAGCGATCGCGTAAACAGTAAGACGTACAGTGCGAGCACAAGCGTCTTAGCCACGAGTGGGGGCAAAATGTTCTCATCCGGCGGCAGCGGCAAGGAGCGGTCACTCCCTCAGTCTCACTCCCCCGCTCCTTATCCAAACACCCGGCACGGAACACAGTCCAATCTTAATTGATCAATTTGATTAATGGATTCTTTCTCTTATCGCTGAGGGGCTTCGAGAGGGAAAGTATTGTAGGGGGAGGCAGGATACGGCAGAAAGGGTACGGAGGGAGCACCGCCGAGAGGAGTAGAAAGCATGGGTCTGCTTAGGGCGATAGCGTTTGGCGTTCACCTTCCCTGCACCAACCTCTGCTCCTGGGCTTCTCCAAGGAGGGTGGCTCCAGAGGGGGGCCATACGGATTTTCCTCCTTACAATGTGCATGATTAGACCTCGGAATTTTAGGCACAAAAAAGTAATGATTTAGGCACTTATAGTTGACGCAATTACAAAGTTACGCACCATTAGGTATGAAAACTGATTTTTAGGCACATAAAATAGGTTACAAAATAATTAAACCAGGCATTTAACAAGCATTGGACATCAAAAATTCTGTTTATGACATTTAAAATTCATCATAAAAGGATTAAATTAAGCACTTTTTATTATTTACGAAAGTTTTTTACATTTAAGAAGCATATTGATGTATTCACTTTTTTTCTTTTCATTTCATTAATTCTTCCACATTTTTCATTCTCAACCTGTCAACAGTACAGTTGCACCGCGAATGAATGCAATTGTCTAATAGTGTGCTGATCGGAGACAAGTGTAAAACATTCTCTTTATATTGACTTGCAGAGCTTTCGTGTATTTTGACGGAAATACACGTTTTGGGGTCCACTGATACGAAAAAATTGTTTTTTTCAAAACATAAGGTGTCTGGTGTCTGCGAACACTACTAGCGGCTAAATGTGTATTTTTATTTCCAAATTCAAGAAGCCGGTGTCAATCTGACTTGAGTCGAATCTTTGTGTTTTTTAAAAAAAATTGTGGGTAATTTATATGATGCCCACAGGAAATTTTCAAAGTTTTCTCAAAAAATGCCCCAATTTTTTAAAAAAATTCTTGTAAGAATAGGGTAACATACACTTATAAACATCGCGTAGGTCCGATTTTCACGGTAAACTCTGAATTATCAAAATTTTGAAAATTATGATATTTTTCAGGGTCTTCCTACAACTACAAAATTGAAGATAAAGATTTTTCTTTCATAAAAGGTTGTTCTCGATAGTGAGTTCTTTCATTAAGGCAATGCGTGCAATATGAGCAATTTTTAAAAAAATACAAAAACATGATTTTTTCAAAAAATGCTCCAATATTTTTCTTTAAATTTTTGGTAGGGATAGTGCTAAATGTACTGTATAAGATTACAAATGCCATATAGCTCTATTCTTTTGTTTATTCAAAAATTACAAAAGTGTACTTTTTGACTTGCATCTCATGTTGTTAATAAATAATATTAGCGGCAATTTGTTCGCATTGTTGTATTTATGAAATCATGTGTTATACATAATGTCATGTAAAGTTTCTCGAAAACTACCGTTTTCAGTGAAAAATAGTTCAAATATCCACATTTTCAGAAACGCTGAAACGCCATTTTCTCAAAACATTTCAAACGGGTAGTGGTAATTGCACTCTTTAAAATAACGTAAAACTAATTACGGTGAATGTTTTTGTTTTTTCAAAAACTACACAAAAGTAAATTTTTTTGAAAGATCTCTCACGCCATTGATATGCACATTTCCCGCAATTTGTAAACACTATTATGTATGTGAGTTACGTACTTCAAATTAAGTGTTTCGAAACTCAAAAATTGTCGGTGAAAAATAGTGATTTCTGATTTATAGTACGGCATAAACGCTAATTTTTTTAAAACAGCTCCACATTTTTCAAAAAAATGCTATTTATGTTGAGGTTTTACTGTTCTTTAATAATCTTATAATAATATTTCTCTCTTCAATTAAAAGGCGAAAAATTAGGAAAATGTCAAAAAATGTACTTTGAGTTTATATTCAAACACAAGTAAGAGCTACCCCCATGATATCTGTGGGTAAGTTTCTTGCACTTCATTATTTTTTATTTATTTACGTCAAAAATTTAAAGACGGAGTGTGACGTGCTATGGGGAGATGTTAATTTGAAGTTACATTGAAGTATTACTGTTGCACTGATTGCTCCCTTTACGGATTTGTAACTGTTGAACTCATTTACTTTCTTGAGGTAAAATAATGTATATATGTAACGCAGATGTGAATAACAACCATGCACGTCGGAATAAATATTTTAATCTATTCAATTAAATAGATACCACTTAACAACTCAATACGAAGAAGCCACAATCAACTCACATACATGTCTTGACAATGCTAGACGAGACCACATTACGATGTTACATTCCTTACAAACAAATAAAGAAAAATATTTTCTGTAGCCAACTGCTATTAAAATCATTAAAGCTTATAGAGAATCAATAAAACGACAATAGTAGATATATTTAACAAAATGAAACAAAACACTCTGAAATACTTTGCCACCGTTTTGTCTCCAGCCGACAGCCAGTTTCCCCGATGGGAGGCATATTCTACCATATACCATACACCACACACCAACACACTTGCGGGCTCTTTCTATCTGGCGTCAGCAGAACGCGATGCATGAGAGACACGGGACAATCAACCATGCCCAAAGCGTGACTCGAACCCGCGACCCTTCGGATAGAAGCACTGAGTCGGTACACGCTCTTAGCCGCCTGGGCCAGATGATTCGCGATTTTACTACCTTAACCCATTTTTTTACTGTATTTCTATTTCTCTCGTTAACAAGAATTGCAAATCAGCAATGAGCCCACCTCGGTCAGGTTTTGGTACAATTTTTTTAATCTATTGTGCAAATGCTCAGTTGGCCTCGTGATTCGTTTCTGGAACACACGTGGTCTAGAACTCTCATTTTTCCAGACGCAAGAGGAGTTTAGGGTTCGTAGTTTTACTTGAAGTGCTTTTAAATCATTTCTGAATTTCGTTTTCTGATGTAAATAGTTTCTATTACAATGAATAATTTTTTTTTAATTTTTATCAAATGTTAATCACTTTGTTGATACTTTGAATTATAGTTTCTCTCCTTATAATGAAATAAGAGTGTAAAGATTCCGGAGCACAAGAAATCGCACGGGTACTCTCCCCTGCATAAGTGACACATTTTTACTGGTTTTGGCGATAAATAAATGATCAAACCTCAAATTCTGAAATTTACTTAATTGAAATGTGGATAGTAGTGTCGTATGTTAAAATCAGAAGTAAAACCTAAAAAGAATTCAAATTATTAACACGAACGTTTTAAATAATAATAGTTTAAAAATGTGTATTGTGTGGTGGTGCAGTTGTAGCATTGCTACTACATAATCATAATTTTTACTTCTGCAACTTCTCAGCACATTTTTAGAGTTTATTTTCAAAACTAATATTAGTATCATAATAAATAATAAAGTAAATTCTGAAAAATAAATTACTATAATTAGTCCAAAAAAACGCGTTATTTGAACGGAAAGCGATAAGGCTTTTGCGCAGATTCCGTGTATCATCGTTAGTGAGGTATGCATATTTAGACATACGTTTGTGGCGTATCCTCTGTTCCTGAATTAACTAGCAAGACTTTCAGCACACTAAAATTAAAATTAGAGTCAGACAATATTATATACACTTCATTCCTAAACTGTTTTTTAAAAATATTTTTAAACATTCTTAGTTATTTTCACTTTCTAGATTGTCTTATTATAACTTAATGGCATATTTCGGTTTCAAACTTTCTCGCACGGATCATGTAGCTACTCATTTTTAATCACGTGTAGAATACCCCTATTAAGTAGAACTAAATCGGACTTGAACGCAAATAACATTTAAAGAAAATATAAATGCACATTTAAAAAAATAAATTTTACAAAATATATCCTATTATATTTTCTTCACTTTGGTATAGTCCATCTCCCGTCAATAGATTTATATAATTTTAATGGAGAGTTCAAAATGAGCTTTGGTAATAATGATTTTTTTAAATTATATTTTCCATTTTTGTGGAAGCATTACGCTCGCGGAGGGAGATAATTCGTTTTTTTATTACAGTTATAAATGGAACACTTCTATCTCTCAAAAGAATGCACTCATGTTGGATAAATAATTGCGTAAATGTCACAAATTGAATTTCACCGACTTCCAGAATCCTAGGTGGTCCTTTTGTTTTAGTGAGAGTGTCGTGTTTTGGGCAATATATTTGGAAGAGTTACCGCGTAAGCCAACAGAGTTTTCATCAGTGGTGACAGAGAAATATTAGGCTTAACCGTCCGTACACAGTGGACGTGACTTAACCGACCAACGCCCATGGAGTGAGTAGGAGAGAGTTTGTCGGCCGGAATCCGTACCACGAACAGTTAGCAGTGATGATGAATTAGACAAAAACAATGGCATCGCCAATGGAAACACCTACCACAACCATGAACGAAGAACGTAACGAAACCAAGGAAGCAGAGGATCCCAAGACAACAACAATTATGATGATATACATTTTGATTTTGATTAGTGTACTTTGAAACACATAAATCTGTAATTTGGAGCCCGACAGATACAGGGGATATGCCGTTACTACGGGAGAAAGAACGGAGAAAGGAAGAGAAAGAAGAAATAAGTTTCAAAAGGAAGACGAGCAAAATGGAGAGCACGAGGAAGACAAGGAAACTTAAAAGGAGAAAGAAAGAGGAGAACGGAACAAAAACATTGGGGAGAGAAAGTATAATGCAAGAGAAAGACAAGAAGAACGTGAGAGGGACGATGTGGAATTGAGACACGCGTGTGAAGGTCGAGGGCGCAGGAAAGGCGAAAACGAAAGTGCTCCCCCCCTCCCCCGTGGAACCAGAGTGGGGGACGGAGCCGCCAGAAGCGATGGGGAGGCTTGGGTCAGCAGGGCGGTGTCGGAGACGGCGCTGCTGGGGACGCTGACCCATTAAGTGCCCCGCAAGGCACGACGCCGTGCTCACTGCCACGCAACGCCGTGCGGGGAATGTGTTCGCAGGGGCGGCGTGGCGCCATGGATTCAATCAGCGCCAAATAACTCAGCCTTTGCCAGCGCGACACGCCCCCGCGCCGCGCCCAAACCCGCTCGTTTCACGCCTGCTTGGTCAAACGCTGAGCGCAGGCGGCGCGCTTCAGGCCTTGGCACACACGCTAGTTCACTCCGGCACCAGCACCGCTCGGGTAGTAGGTGACTGCACTTCGGCACTTCCACAGAAATACAGAAACGCTGGGTCGAAATGACAAGAGATATGGAATCACTGTGAACTCGAATGATAATTGAAATTATAATCTATATCAATAAAATTGAAAGGGTCAGCGTCATAATGGTCTAAGCAACACGAAAAGAAAACGGAGAAAAATCAAGTAGAAGAGTCATAGTTGTGATTAGAAAGAAATAAGACGTAACTTTACTCTGGAAAATTGCTCAAACCAACAATGTACGAAGATAGTTCACCTTTGTAGATAACAAATGATGCCAATAACTCATTTTACATTTTTGGGGGATTAGACCGCTATCGCCTTCATCCCTTCAATCGGCGTGCCTCCTATTTTATAATAACAGCCGTTTTAGAATCTCATATCGTTATTTAAACGATGTGAAAACCATTTCAGCTGTTTTCACGGTTTTTGCCTGTTTGTCCATTGTCTATCTAAGGTGATTTAAGGAACAACTTAACCGATTTCGATGCGATTTATACTGAAACGTACGTTTTTTATGCAAAACGTATGCTGGCCTTACATTTGTAATACGTTTCAGCAATGTCTTTCTGCTTCTTGTGGTTATCTTTACCCCTGAAAGTTTTATTCCAATATCAATAAAATTGAGTCCTTCAAAGAAGACAAACGTTACCGTTTGTATGAGATTTCGTAAATATTTATCCTATACCACGTTCCTTGCTTTTAGAGCAATATTTAAGTGTGCACTCTTTCCCTTTTCACAAATATCTCATGAAACATTAATAAATTCACGAACAGAATTAAATGTTTCTTAATACCCATCAATTTTGTACTAAACGCATTTGATTCATTCCAATAATTCACTGATTACATTCAGGGTAATTTAAAGTCAATATTGTTGCTAAAAGTTTACCGGGATTATGAAGCAATGCATTTATTCGTTCACATCTGACATAGCAACGATGAGGATACTAACAATAATTGTAACAAACATGGCACGGAGGTGAGGGGCAGGATGGGCCACGCGAGGCAGGATGAGTAATAAATATCCAGCAACGCAGGGTATTTCAGCATGTACGCATTTTTTTTTTATGTGACAAACATTTAACCCATTTTCTCGTAATGTAACTTGTATTGAAACTTACTTACGTTGTCACTTTCTTACGTTGTCGATGTATTTATTAGCAGTTGCGAATGGTGGCAGTGGCGGCTGTGGTTGCGGTGATGTTGGTGCGGTGGTGATAGTACGTACCGCGGTGGAAGCGAGGAGGAGGCTGGAAAGGAGGCTAGAAAGGGGGCTGGAAAGGGGGCTGGAACGGGAACAGCAATCTGAGCAGGAACTGGGCCGCGACCCGGGGTGGGCTGAGAGTAGGGATGGAAGTGAGGAAGATGTCGTTTTAGGTTGTGACATTGATGGTACTGAAAGCGGTGAGTGTAGGTTGCGACAGGGTAGAGGAAGTGGTGGTGTTGTTGTTGTTGTTGGTGGTGGTGGTGGTGGTGGTAAAGGCGAGGAGGAGAGGCGGTGCTAGAGGCAGTGGATGGTGGTGGAAGTAGAGATGACGGGAATAGTGGTGGCGGTTGTAGAGATGATGGAAGAGGCGATGGGGTGGATGAATGTGTGGGTATACTACCGTTTTTAGTACCATCAATGTCACAGCCTAAATTGATTCGTCCTCACCCAAACCCTCACTCCCAGCCAGCAGTGGTAGTGGCGGTGCGTCAAAGTGTAGATTACTTCGTTAGCAATTATTTTGCTGACTGTTTGGGATGGAGGGCACTGCTTCATGAACTACCAGTGTCAAGAGAAACTGGATGAGTCCACGGCCAGAGCGTAACTGAAGGCGAACAGAAGATCAAGGTGTAATTCGCATTTGCAGTGGCATAGTTACTCGCGGAGACGCCGGAGATGGTGGTTAGGTTATGGACTCTTTATTATGGCGGTGGCGGTGGCGGTGGCCCGATGTATATATACAATAACAGTAATTTGGTATAACAACCAAGCCCGTTTCGGCAGTTTTCTGAAAAAAGAGAATATTGCTGTGCTGGAACACTTTCATTCCGGGTGTCAACTTGCGTCATCGTGTGTCCTTGCGACCACCTCACCTTGGGGTTCGAGACCTCCCCGCCGAGAGGTGAGATGCTGACTCGGCCGGCGCGGGGGACCCCTTTCGGCGCCTCTCTCCCGCGCAATCTCGGGTCCATCCTCCAGCTTCCTCCCAGTCTGCAGCTCCAACCTCACCCAGGGAGTGGGACGGGCGCCTTTTTTTCCCGCCGGGCTCGCATTGTCCCAGTCCCTGCAGGAAACTGACACGTGTACCCTTCCGGCTTTTATAGCCAGAGCAAATCAGACGCGCTCTCCTGCCGCCTCCAGCAACGAGCTGCGCTTCAAATCCCCTCTCTCCCAACCTGGGAGCTCTCATCAAAATCTTCCGCATTACTACGCCTCTCTCCCTTTATCTCCCTCTCTCCCCTTTCCCCTCATCCTCCTTCCCTCCCAATCCCCTATACCCCTGTATTCCCCATCTCTTTTCCCCCTTCCATCCTTTCCTCTACCTTTCTCCCTTATTCTCTCTCACTTCCCTCTCGTCTCACCCACTCCCTCTCTCAATCTCGTGGTGAACCCAAAGTGATCTTGCCCCTCTCTCTCCCAGGCTTCGCTCTCTCCTCTCCACGTTCCCTCTCGTCAGTCCCACTTTTCTTCCTCCTCCTCGCCCACTTCTGCCCTCTCATCTGTGGCCGGCACTTCCTCTCCTCGTGACCCATCTTTCCTCTCTCTCGAGCCGCAGCTCCTTCACCTCTTCGCCGCCAACTGTCCCTCTGCTCCCACCTTTCCCTCCTTCGTCCCGATTCTCTCCCTCCCTCGCTGCGCCGACTCCTGCCTTCGTGGGCCCATCTTCCGCTCTCTCTGCTTCCACAGCTTGCCACCTCGTGTGCGCTCTCCCCACTCTCCTCGGCCCCTTCGCCCCCTTCCCTTTCCCTCGCCCCACCTTCCCTCTTCTCGCCCACTTTCCCTCTTCTCGCCCCACTTCCCCTCCTCTCGCCCACTTTCCCTCCTCTCGCCTTCACTTCCCTTCCTCTCGCCCACTTATCCTCTCTCTGCCCCACTTCCCTCTTCTCTCCCACGTTCTCCTCTCTTCCTCCCACTTCCTCCTCGCCCACTTCTCCCTCTCCTTCCTTGACTTCCCTTTCTCTCTCTCCCCACTTCCCTCTCTCCTCCCACTTCCCTCTCTCCTTTTCCCCACATCCCCTCCCTCTCCTCCTTCGCCCCAGCCTCTTCTCGCTGGCCCTTCTCTCCATCCCCACTGTCCGCTCTCTCCACGTCCCCACCTTCCCTCTTCTCCACTCCCCACCTTCCCCCTCCTACTCACCTCCGCCCTGTTCCGCCGCTCTGCCCCCTCCACCAAACTTCCTCTCTCTCCCTGCCCCGGCACACACTTCCTCCTCTCCCTTCCCCAGGCGCTTCGCGCTCTCTCGCCGCCTCGCCCTCCCTCCTTCCTCCTCGCCCTACCCCACCCCTTACTCTCCTCTTCCTCCCCACAGTTCCCCGCCCTTGCTTCCTCACCCCGCCCACTTGCCTCTCTCGCGTCCTCCACCGCCTGGCCCCCACTCTGCTCCCTCCCGCTTGCCCCGACTCTCCTCTCTCTCCCTTCCGCCCACTTCCCTCTCTCTCCTCCCGCCGCCCACTGCCCCCAGCGCTTTTCCCTCCTCTAACGTCTCTCCTCCTCTCGCCCGCCTCCTATCGCTCATCTCCCTTCCCCGCCTTTCCCTCCCTTCTCTCCCCTTCTGGCCCCCTCATCCCTGCTTCTCTCTCGCTCGTCTACCCCGGCCTTCCTCTCCTTCCTCCCGCTTCCCTCTCTGCGCCCTTCCGCCCGCTCTCACTCTCTTCCTCCCCGCTTCGCCTCTCTTCCTCCCCGCTCCCTCGCTCTCTCCTTCCCCCGCCATATACTCCTCTGTCTTCCCTCCCCGCCTTTCCCTCTCTCTTCCTCCCCAACTTCCCTCTCTTCCCTCCCCGCTTCCCTCTCTCCCTTCCCCGCTTCCCTCTCTGCCCTCCCCGCTTGCTCTCCCTCCTCCACTTGCGCTTTTCCGTGTTTCGTCCCCCAACATCTTTCCCTCTCTCCCTGCCCCTACTTAGTTCTCCTTCCCCCCTTCCCGCCTCCAAGCCGCCTTACCCCACACACAACCTTTCATCTTTCCCTCTTTT
>BOPP01000070.1:1476535-1487090 GCA_017312745.1 Gryllus bimaculatus | reverse complement strand
AAGAGAGGCGGGGTCGGAAGAGCGCCACAATGCTCTGAGAACGGGAGGCATGCGGATAAGGTGTGAAAAGAGCAGAAAAACAGAGGAGAATGAGTGAAAAGTAAAAAAAAAGTCAGGTCGCTGACGGGGACGGGCTGGATTGGAAATGACGAACCAGGTGACTATCCTCACAGAAATTAATCTGAATTAGTCGCTACGAGCGTAATGAAGTAAAGTCGAAGACATTTATTACATCAATATTATTGATAAATTATATGGATAAGTTTATATTCCTAATGTTGTTTGGCGCATCCAGAATTGTCTAGGGTATTGGAAGTAGTTGACGGGTGCAGCTGACATGAGATTTTCTTATCTTATATTTTTCGTACTCGTTATGTTTTCATTTTTTAGAAGCAGTACAAATACTATCTACTGTCGGTCATAATTTTTTTACCTACTATAACATTATACATGACCAAAACTTTTTAAAAAGCGAGAAAAATCGGTTTTACTGTCAGAGCAGTACTGTATAACATAGGCATAGTCTAGTGTGCTTATATTATAAAACTTCATTTCAATTACTATAGTAATTTGTGATTATTCTTATCTACTCAAGAGTTCAATTCAAACCGTGAAAATATTGTCGTTGTCTGCGATAGTGTATGTGCCGTATTGTAAGTACATGAATTGAAGCTAACATGCAGGGCTACTCCATTAAATCAACATGGAAGTGCTCATATTATCTGCATCCCACCACGTGCCAACGGGAATGGCGGAATGGCGCATTCAGCGCGGTATCGCAACACAGGACAGGCCTCCGAGCGATAAAGCGCCACCTCAACCATGCGGAGCTCCGGCTCCCGAACTCCTGGGAAGCACCGCTTAAGCCCTGAGAGGTGATAGCACCGGCGGCGGCGGTCTGGCGCGAGGGTGACAGCAAATGGGACAGCGGCGGCCCCGTCACAAAAGGCGCCACCCCACCCCCACCGGCCTCTCGCAATGGATCCCGAGATACGGCCAGGCGGCAGAGGCTCCTCGCTGTAGCCTTGCACGTTTTCAAACGACCAAACAGAACGCATGAAACGGGTGCAGTTTCGGAGTGTTTCTACAAGAACGAATTTACTTCCTAATATTTTTGATCGTAATATATTTTCAATTCTATTAGTGAAAAGGTTGCTGTTTTCTTCCTTTGAACAATATAACATTGAAACAGTAACCATTTTCAAAAAGGCAGGGCGAGGCACATAAAATTAACGAGAATATATTTCTTATTGTTAAATCTATAACATTTATTTAAATCTCAATGACTTGATTGGTATTTTCTGAATCTATTGTCAAAGTGTATACACTAAATACATGTTATGGATTTGACAAAAAATAGTTTCCTCGAACTTGATTAATTCAAGAACACTACCAACTATCTCTCTAAGAGTTGAAATACATTTTTAAAGGTACCTATATAAAACTACGTACAATTAAAAATGAAATAACATTGGACGCAAATTTTTGATATGGAGGAAAGTAGACAATAATGCGCCAAACACTGATATTTCATTACTTTGAAGTCGTCTCTTTCAGTCAGTCCTCTAGAAGTTTCCTAAACGTTTCTAGACATTTCTATTTTTAGTTTGCAGTAATTTTAAGTTTATAGAACCGACATTCATTAATAAATTGTTACTTTTCAACAAAAAATACAGCATATGCGCCCAGTTGGACCTGGTTCCGCCCAGTGTGCGGGGAGGGAGGGGAGGGGGAAGTGGCGGCGCAGCGGCGGCGCCAGGGGGTGAACACGGCGGGTGTGTGTGTGGGGGTGCAGGCGTGCGGCCCCCGCTGCAGCGAGGCCCCATCAGATAACGCCCTCTGCGGCTACTCCGCGCCCCAGCCGCCCCTTCCAGCAGCCGAGCCGCGCGGGGCGCTTGCACCCGTAACCGACGGAAGCCTCGGACTATACAGACAGCGGGGATGGTAAAGTGAAGTGGTTTAATCCCGTTCACATAATAATATTAATAATTAACATGAATGATGAACATTTTTACTCTTATTTTTACCCCCTATTTTAGAATGTTTGTGCATCCACTTTAATTACCATTATTCAATTCCACAACGTGCGCAGTCTACACCAAAAGGCGTGTTAAATACTTTTCTAAGCCCCATTTTCCATTGAACATTTTTGTATTTACATATGACACATTTTACTAGTAAATGAAAAAAATATTTCAAAGATAATTAAAAAACTAAATAAATATTATTAACAAATACAAATGTTTTGATGCTGAACTACAGGATTGACAGTCCTGGAGAGTCCCTTCACAGTGTCGCCTTTGCTCCTGATGTGCCCCATGAGCTCCGAGAAAATACTTGGATAAATTTAAATAAAACGTTGAACCTTTGAGAACATTCCATTCTTTTTGAAGTTTTTACTTGTTTCTAAGTAGAAATAGCATCATAGAGAATCCAGCTTCGAACGTTGCTAATAATCCTCCCAAGCAATAATACATCTAAAAAGTATAATTTTATAGATTACGCCACAAGAAACCTATGAAAACCAATATTTGAGGGCCTTGGGCATATCGATTCCAAGATCTGCACGTGAGTTTTCTATCATGTACTGGGAGTTGCTGGGAGAGTTGCTGGGAGCGCTGCTGGTTTCCATTTATCATAATCTACGAACTTTTTCGTCTTAAATCAATTGACGTTTAGCGAGGATAAATCGCTACCAAACAGTAACCTACTTGCATGGTTTTGTGTCGATCTTTTATAGAGACCAGACATTTTTGTAATTAAATTTTTTTGTCTTTCTACTTGCCGTTCTCAAATCTGTAATCTTGGCGAATCATCGCCATTACACAATATCATCGTCATTACACAATATCCCATTTCTTCGTTATGTATTTTACATGTTTAGAACTATATTACATATGTAACACTGATGAAAATGCTGCACGCTCTAGTGATTGTTGGCTAGTGGCAGATATCGCCCGTTTATACGAGGGATTCTATTGCGTCTAGTCTGCGTGCTTACTACCGTCCTGGATAGACATAGATAAAGCTTTTATTACCGACGGGAAAGTTATATGATGCAAAATGTGCATCAACTCCTTCTCTAAAAAATATTTTTAAAACGTTTGTATTATTTTTAAAATTTGTTTAGGAAATGTTTGATAAATGTAATTTCATATTAGGTTCACGTGTTTTATAAATAATGTACTTTAATATTACATATTATACCCGATTTTACATACTTCGTACTTATTCTCACTGTTTTAATTATATATTAATGTACATGTCTTGACGTTTCATACTGCATATTTTTCCGGTCTCTGTTCATAAACGATACAAAACCGTTTTTTTAACGTATTACAGTGTGTAGAGCGGATCTAAAAATATCCCGACGTTGTGTCACCATCACAACCCCAATCACTTGCACAGTAAAATATACTGATAGAGCTCTTGCAAACACAGCACTTCCTCCTTCATTTTATTGTTTATTCAACTTGGAATTTTAATGCCTCTTTGAGTATTCCATTGCCTCATCTCCCCATTCTGTCTCCTCCCCTTTCCTTGCATATGTTCCTATTCCATTGTAGGGGCAGCCTCTAAGGAACTTGCTGCAGAATGGAACCCGGAGAACTCACAAAAGCCGTAAAACTTCGTTCATTATTGGGTCTAAATAAAAATATTCAACTTATAGTTTTGGCAATTTGTCTCTTGTGCAATGTTAAATTCAAATTCACCACGACATAAGAAAAAATGCAATAAATTTAAATGAACCAGAATATACAAAAGCACCTCCGCGTCTCTGCACAGGACGAAAGGTCCTGCAAAGTAACTTAGCTTCCCCCTCCTAGAAATATATTATGTACGCTGTCCCATTTCCCGAGTTTGTTTACAAGTCTTATTGACGGGTAAAAATAAAATCTGATAAGTTTAAAATCTTACCAGCTGATTGCGTTCTCACAATCGTTTTTCCACCTGTTTGCTTTTCCGCACCATTTGCTTTCTTCGCGAGCATTTTAACGGCCCCTGCTTCAACCTCTCCTTTCAAGCAGCCTCCCTTGCCGCCGCCATTCCCATCTCCGTCGCCTGCCGCCCCGCCGTCAAAACCTCGGCCTCCGCCGCTGTGTTCGCTCCGACGCGCATTCTGCCCTTTGTCACGCGCGGGGCGTGAAGATTTCCGAGCGTTCACGTCGCGATGGACTAACCTCCCCGCGAACGTTTTCGATTTTATCGGACGCGCTTTCGGATGCAGGACCGAGTGAATTTTTAAAAAATGAGCGTTTTTTTTTGGTGGGAGAGTCGTTTGTTTGCTTGTCTCGAATGCAGCGGAAAGAAACGCGGCTGGCGTAGCGGAATGGTCAACATGACGGGGATGCGTCCTCCGGTAGGCTGGCCTTTAAACAATTTTTTTTTCTTCACTTTCCGGAATGCCTCATTTACATCCCAATCTCTTCCTGGTAGTTACCCCTCCCCTTGTCTTTGGTAGTTACTTATCTCTTGCGAGAATATTTGAAGACGGAATTCCAAATTTCTCAACGCATATGAGAACACCCATGCTCTCCAAATTGAAAAAATAGCATTTTCTACACTTTTACACTATGAGCAGTCATGTGCGGAGGCCTCAGTGTCTACGGAAAGTTGCGTTGGTACAATGGTCTAATCCTGTTAACATAATATTGATTATTAATGAATTGATAAATGAATATTCATGACTTATATACATTTTGAACATTTTGACCTTTCATTTTACGTTAGAATTTAGAAATCATATCTATTTAAATTTCCTTTATTCAATTAAATTTTTTAATACGGCAAAGCATTTCCGAAACTCTGCTTGTTTACAATTGTTTCGTCTTGCAACTATCCCTCTCTCAATTCAACACGATTATTCATAAACATAATATTTGACATTTTCGAAATGTGCGTTTCGAGATATGAGAGTTGCCTTAAAAATTTAATTTGAAATAACATATTAAGCGTCGGCTTATGTATCTTTATGAAAATCATAAATCAATATTCAAATTATATTAGTATAATATTAGTGAGGAATACGTTATGGCCAATGAGTCCATTCCTATGTGTCTACATTTGTACATCTTGCTTCGGGAGATCTCGTAAATAAATAAAATTATATTTTTGAAAGATTTTAATTGTTACTATCCACCTAAGCCCATTCAACACAACGTCTTGAACTAGACAACTTTTTCGTGGATTATTTTTTAAATATCTACACCTGTTTGTCTCTCCCAACCTAACTCCATCGTGCAAAACTGGAATATGTTAAATGACAAGGAATTTCTAGGAACATTACAAAAAATCACATAGCAACATTCTGAAAAAGTCAAACTCGTTCTTGTTTGACGACTAATACTAATTCAATGTGTCTGTAGATCAATAAATGATAGCGAGGAAATTTCACACGTCTCATTTTCTGTATCTTATTAATTTGGTCGTTTTTGATTATTGAAAAATATTAAAACGTATAATCGGGTCTTTTCGGATGGTAGGACAAAGAACCACCCATTGATGTATGTGTCATGAAGTCAGTCGTTTATACCAATTTAGTGGGAGAGCACGAGTAATTATTCCGATTATTCAAAATAGAAACTAATGCAGCTCAATTGAGACACGAAAGGGCGAAAAAAGTTGGTCTTGTGTCACTCATCCTGACGTTATCTCAATCCGGCTCTTTGGGAATATCTTTCAAACTGTTTTGTAGTAACGTTGCTCTGACATCTAACACGTTCCCCAGTCTCAGACCTGCCTCACAAAGATGACTTTAGTCGGTCACACCCCAGACAAGTGCTTTTTTTCTCTTTATTTGCCCTTACGGCAAATCGAAGCAGAAGCATTTTGATTTGAAGTGATATCCGCAGGACGATTATCACCGTGCAGATGTCGATTAAGGTGGTGAAACAGGTTGAGGATGCCAAATCCCCTGCCTTAAATCCGGCCTTTAGTTTTAAGTTGGCACGGAACGTGTGTGTATTTTATGCCCGCGTGAGTGATATCTGGAAGCCAAACTTAGCATGTTGAGTGTCTCAGACAATAGCTATCCCATTGACTAACTTTCATCTTTTACTGTATTACCATCTGATCTAAGCACACATGGGGCATAACTTGTACGCTGGGGCGTAACTTGGCCCATGTACGCTGATGATGTTTGATCTGGCATGTGAAATATTTAAAAACAACTCACCAAATATGCGAAATAAAACATTCTAATATAAGTAATATTGAAAGTTTCATTGCACAGTAAGATGAATACAATATAACGTTATCTTGTTTCAGTTACAATGTTGGTGCGAATAAAACAAACAAAAGTATTATTTTCTCTGTAATAAGTAGATAAAAATACATAACATGAAAGCAGAACGCTGACTCACGAAGATGATACAGAAAGATGGATAACCCAATTCTATACTAATCCCAGATTTCAAGACGACTTTAAAAAGGCAGTTAGCCATTTCGAATGGATAAGAAAATCTTGCTCACCTGTATTTTGTAAGTAGTTTGACAGCGGATTGTGCCAGTCCACTGAAAAGAATATCAACAAGTTTAATGAAACAATGGCAGATGTGAACCAGATAAATATCAACGTACTTAAGAGTCATCACAAATCACAAATGGAAAAAATGTCAAAATATCAATATGAAATATAAATAGAAACCAATCCATATGAGTTCATAAAACAATAATGTAGCCATTTAAAAAGCACAATTAACTTAAGAATTTGTATGTGCAAACCATCACTAGCATTGGCTCATTTCTTTTCTTACTTTAATAAATATTGATTTCTTTGGAACGTGCTCTCCTACATCATTACGAAAAACACTCGACTCAAGTGTATTTCATGACTAGAAAAGAAAGTTCTTATAAACGTTTCCTTCAAATATTTACATAGTTGACTTTGGTTAATTAATGAAAAAATTAAAATGTATATTAAAGAAATATAAAATCCTATAGCAACTTACAACATACTCGTACATTATCTAACTTCTCACATACAACTTTTTACAGGGTAAAATGATTACTATTTTCCTTAATTCTAATCAATAAATACTGTATTACATTTTGTGCTTGTTTACAAGTACATCGAAAAGTGGTTTCAAGTCATTGGTTACTGTAAGAAAATAAAGTGCTTTTAATAAACCTCAGACATGTTCCGCGTTTGTAGAAACTTATGTTTCATTACAAAAATTAACGTCTCAAAAATGTATGGAGACCCAAACCGCACATAAACTAAAAATTCAGCATTACGGATCACCAGTCAAGAACAGTCTACCTCTTCCATAAATACACCTGACACTGGCGTCTTTGTGGGACTTTCCAGGAAGGTGCCGTCCACCGGCTTCGCTCTTCCTCTTCCTCTATCCCGGTTCGCGAGCACGTACGCGAGTTGCCAACGACCGCACGCGCTCATAGAGCACAGCTTGGCCAATATCCCATGAGCCAACGAACCGCGTCCAGGGAGCGGAAATGAGACCTTCTTTTGCACCAGAGGTCGAGTCGGGCGTCGCGACGTGGGTTCTCACCTTAGGAAGAGGGTTCCCAAGGGAGTCTGTTTGCGCCCCCTTAGAGGCCGGTGAAATTATGAAACGGTCATTGATAATCAAGGAATCGATACCCGAAAGAGCACAGGGCGACAGAAGAGTCTATAAGCAAGGTAGCCTTGATTAAAAATATGTTCTTGAAGTTGATATTTTTTTTTACATAAGGCTAAAAACGTCTACTTACAAATTACCAAAGCCATTCTATTTTGGAAATTCACATCATCCCCATAAATGAAAATCAAACTTTGGTGTACTTAGAATCTATGATTTTGTTTCAGAACACTTGTTGATATGTGTAAAATTAAAAATGGTAAGCGAGCAAAAGTAATAAAATAAATATAATCCAACATTTTTTAGATATTCTGAATAAATTTTGTTGTCTTTAAATCATTTGTATACAATTATTTCTGATATGATCATGGTTGTATGCCGTGTATTATAGACAAAACTAGTGACGCTTTGTCAGCACGCACTTTTTATTTTGAATTTTAGAAATAGAGAGTTTGTGCAAATGGGACCTGTAACATGTTTAATAGCCTAGGTTCATCTATTCGAGAAACAATTAAAACTTTGGCCGTTTTTGCTTAAATCTTTTGTTAAATTGGTTTAAAATTTCTCATATTTTAAAAATTTGTACACAAGTTTGTTTTACCCAATATTTTAGAAGAGATTTTGAAACTCTCCTCATTTTTGACAAAATGAGGATCATAAATTTTGTAGTTTTGCAATGTTATGTTTTTGCAATTTTCGAAAATATATTGAGTTTACAGAAAATGGAACATATATCATTTTTATTAATGAATTTTACTCTATAGGTAAAAATAGGAACATTTGCAGCCGTTTTGGAGAATTTTAAAAATAAAGTATATTTCACATGTATATGTTACGGGTATATGATGAACGGAGGGACGGAGGGACGGAGAGAGGGAGAGAGAGGGAGAGAGAGGGAGAGAGCGGGGAAGAGAGGGAGAGAGGAGGGAGAGAGAGGAGAGAGAGGAAGAGAGAGGGAGAGAGAGGGAGAGAGAGGGAGAGAGAGGGAGGAGAGGGAGAGAGAGGAGAGAGAGGGAGAAGAGAGGGAGAAGAGAGGGAGAGAGAGGGAGAAGAGAGGGGGAGAGAGGGGGAGAGAGGGGGAGAGAGGGAGAGAGGGAGGGATAGATGGACGGATGGACGGACGGACAGGAGCAGAGATGAATAGACGCATGGACGGACAAACGCAGGGAGTAAGAGACGCAGGGACGGACAGACTGAGGGATGAACAAACAATGGGGGCGGACAGACGGATGTTTTGCTATAAACTAATTTTGCGGTATAAAGGACTCACAACACGTGGCTTCTGACTACCTATTAGAGAAAATAATTTACTACATCCAGAAGCAAGAGTTATTCACGTTGTCGATATCAGGGACCCGCAATACGAGTTTTTCTGCCCCAACTTTCCTCGGCAGGATTACAATGCTTCTTCTTTACTACACGACTAAATAGTAGACAAGAAAGTAAAATTTAATAGCGTCGATGAAGCAAACCATTCTTTTAATAGGAGACAATAAAAGAAAAGGTTTGGGAATCCCTGCCCTAGATACAGTATCCAAGATGTATAAGCTCTGGGTGTAAGCAAATGTCGGCTTCCTCGGCGAGTATCTACTGAGCCGCGTTTTAAGGACAGACGTCAACGTTCCGGCGTCACGCTACGAGGGAAGGGGAAACGCGCAGGGCCCGACTGCGCACGGGGAACTATAGAACGAGCCATTTGAAAGCGGCCGCCTGCGGCAACGCGCCTTTCTCCAACGCATCTCCATCCACGCGCCACGCGCCGGGCACGAGGCGCCGCGGACAGACGCCCGCCAGACGTCCCTCGCCGCCCGGGCCCTTCGAGAAGCGCGCGCGCGCCAGGCGGCGCGGCGGTCGCAGGCCACTCGGGGCTATCGCGAACGCAGAGAGGACCCTTCTCCGCCGACGCACGCCGAACACGCCTGCCCTGCTGGCCGCAACCGGCGAAAGCGAAATCTGCTCTACGAATTTCCGATGCGCGCAGAAATTAGAAGAAACGATGTACCCCCACCCCCACCCCGCGGCCTTGTGAGTATCTGTATCTGTGGTTTCGTCAGACTCCAGGAACTTGGGGAAAATCCAAAAATATTCGTATTTCTAATTTACTATACCCGCAGAAATCTATATCTACTACCACATACGTTTCTACAATTTTCAACGCGCGTAGTAATTGAAAGATTACTATGCAGCCTCCGGGATGTCAAGGATATTTATGATTTCGTTACAAACCAAGGACCAAACAAACCAAATCAGTTTCGACCAAGGACAAAGGGAAAATCCCAAACTTCATTACTAGGGGGAGGATTTTGATTACCTAAAACATCGTCAAAAATATGACATTAAAAACCTCCATCAAAACCAGTTCAGATGAACAACTTATACTGTTCGATACGATACTCGATAATCGAAGTTTCTTCCTTTCGTTCAAGTGAACGCAGCTCACAAACTTTTGGTTTGGACTGTTCTTTGCCAGGAAATCGCTGTCTTTAGTTTTAGCGAAATCGGTCAAACCGACAAAGGCGCTGATAGGCGTCAGAGGAATCTGACAACAGCTGACATTAGAATTTCTGAGGGAAGAAATCGAATATGCTACTCAGAAGTTCTCTAGAAAAAATTTTCTCATCTCGTAAATGCTATTTGAAGCACCTACAATTGAAATAATATTAAGTTCTATGAAATAAACGAAAAATGCTTTGAAATTACACAAAAAGATTTAAAAAATGACTTATTAGCCCAAATCGATGAAAAATGCAAAAAGTGTCATAAAAATTGACCATTTCCGGCTGTCATTACACGAAATTAATGTCTGTACTAAGGAATTGCTCTAAAGGGATTATCAAAATTACAACGAACAAAATTATTTAAAAGTACGAAACCAGAAGATAAAAAAAATCGAATCTCCAATCGACAGGAGACGTTTATTGTAGGCTGTCGATATTTGATGAACGAGCCGTGAAGCAGGAAGGCCGGCGCCTAGC